>QLOY01000012.1:0-28358 GCA_003313965.1 Megacollybia marginata | reverse complement strand
CCGCCAGTAACTTCTTGGAGAGCAGTTACAGCGCGCTATTCACATACAGCATCCTGAAGGGTTCCTCCTGCCCAATTGTTTGCTGATACCCAACCACCGTATTTTCCACCATTCAACAACCACCCTACAAGTACTACAAACGGATCAGTAATGCAAACATTTATTCCAGATTTATCTACTATTTATTACTTATTTATCCAGTTGTTTTGTACGCATCCAGCAAATCACCTATATATAATATATTATTGAGTATATTATAATGTACATGAGTACCTGGGAATACATCAGGAGGATACTGTGAGTAGCAGGGACAGGTCAAATTTTGGTAGCTGCCATGGCCTGCACCTGGTTTGCCAATCTGGGTTTATTTACTAGTATTTAGACCAAGCCACAGAAAGCCCCTGACCCATCCCGCCCTATCCCGCCCTATCCCGCTACTGATTAGTAAGAAATTTGGGTGGTTGTGGATCTAACCACACAGGAGGCTTTTTTCTGCATGGTTACAACCATGTCAAAAAGCCTTTTTTTTAGGGCATGGCCTGTACGTGTTGCATCAAATGTCCGCTACGCTGGAGACACTGATCTTCTATCAATATGGTCAGTTGATGAACGGGACATACGAGATGCGACATACACACCTGATTTGGAAATGATCAAATTTGGTAGATTTGTGTGAGAAACAACACACTGTGTCATGAGTGTGTTGCTTTTCCTTGGCTTTCCCTTGCAGTATTGTCAGAAGCAACATATTTGAAATAGGTATTAGTTCAACTCCTCATATCATTTTCTAGTTAGCTTCAAGTTAAAGTGGAGGTTAGGTTGGTTAGGGTGCCACAAAGCAGCTGGTTAGTAGGGGTTAGGTTGGTTAGGATGCTGCACAGCGGCTGGTTAGAGTTGGGGGGTTAGGTATGGATTACATCAGGAAAAACCCTTTTTGACCTGGCAAACCTGGCAAACTTGAGTAAACCTGAGTCAACCTAAGTCAACCTGAGCTGATCTGGGACTAACCTAGACATGACCTGGGCTGACCTGGGTTGACTTGGGCTAACCTAGACATGACTTAGGTTGACTTGGCTGACCTGAAAATTGAGACTTAAACCTGGGACTGACCAAGGTTGACATAGGTTGATCCAGGTCAACCTTGAGGCATCCAGGTTAAAAAGGGTTTTTCCTGATGACTATAGGATATTATACAACTAGGCCACGAATGTGGCTGTCTACTGTATTTGTATGTAGAGTTCTATTTTAAGATGTGTCGCATCTCTTCAGTATGTTGCGTTTTGGCTATTACATGGGTGTGTGCATTGTGTCTTGTATATCCCCATTGATGAATTGTATTTATCGTCTATTCGTGTTCACGTTCTCTAGGAGGCTTTGTAATCAATCTGAGCTGTATGCACACTCTAATAGTGCTTGGATTCGATGCACCCACCGACACAGTCAGAGAGCTGATGCTTACTGTGATGAGCACCAAACATCTGCAGACACTATACATTGCTTGGACGTTAGATGTATGTTTCACAGCTGATGACCCTGAGGAGTATTTGCCAAAATTAGATGCATTTTTGATTGAGAGGAAGGTGGCTTCCTTGGGTTTGTGGTTCAATTATTTCACAATTCACTCATCTGAAATCGAAGAGAGATTGAGTGAAAGCGATTACAGAATTTTAGAGGATCGGTTTGCAAGACTGTTCCCTCTGATGTCTCTTGCTTCAAAGATTACACGGATACCTATGATAGCAATGTGAAATGACATAGGATATTGTTATTAGTCAACATTGTGACACCTTGCTGTGCCTACTTTTAGCACGTGGTCGTGGGATTCGTACATGCCATGTGCAGCATTGGCCACTCTTTGCAAGTTTTGATAATCTCAGATTTGCCAGTTTGCACTTATCCAGAAGGTTTCCATCCTTACTTTCAGTGTTCACAGCCAAAAATTCCTTGCGGGCAAACACTACTTACCAGGAGTGATGTTGTCGGCTCGGCTCAAGCTGCTGGGCTGAGCCCAGCGAGAAATGCCCTGGCACTATCCAGCACTATCCATCCAAATCTGTTATGGACAGATTCTGCCAGCCGACGTCAGATTAAGTCAGACATTTGCCTTCCAGGCCAACCACATCCAACCGAATCAGACTGTAGCATGATCGGTTTCACCGACGGTCTGGCCTCTTTCCTAATATAGTCACAGTTGCCTATTTCAACTTATCCTAGTATTCCTGACATTTGCAATCTTTTTCACTCCTTTCTAAATACTCTTGGTAGTTCTTGTCCTCATGATACACTCCTTTCTAGCCTACATATAAATACTCAGATTTTGTAAATGTTTTGATAGCTTGAATACTACTGTCTAAACCTGTCTATCTCGACCTGATTCAACTCTTGTACTGATGACTCTTGTCCACAAGTGCTGCTGCTACATATTTTTGACAAACAAACAACAACTCTACACTATTGAAACAATCACCAGTTGCCACTCAGGTCTCTCCAGTCTGATCACCTGGTTCTTTCTGATAACGACTAGCACATCAAATTTCTCTGCAGATACAAATTTCATACCAGATACCTATATCAATTTCTTTTCAAACTTCTCAACTATTTGTTAACTATGCCTGCTAAACCCTAGCCTCATAACCAGGCACTCACAGGCTAGCTGAGGGGACATTGGACAGAAATCTTGTGTGAGTGCCTGGTACAATTCCGAAAATAGCTCGTGTACACAGATTTCACTTGATGCACATGCCACTGATGTGCATTCAGTTCCTCATTCTTTGCCACTACCAATGCCCAACTTTCAGTAACATCTTTAGGTATGGTTCATTCATCATTCAATTAAATTAATCAGCCAATTTGAGGTGGGGCACATGTGAATTGCATGTGCAAGGATGCTTGCAGGCTTTGTTCCAGTGCAACAGAGCAAGGATTACTTCCAGAACATCATTATGAATGCTGTATATAACCTAGAATACCACCCTGAAGCTTGCTGAGTACCTCAGGAGGATAAAAAAATTGAATTTTGTGTATGCCATCTATTTTCAGGTCCTTCAATGCATGGTTGTTGATAGTCTCTTCTAAACAGACAATACACAATCGCTGTTGACAGTTTTGAGATGTGATGTGTATGAGTCTGTCACTTATGTGACCCATTACTACGCTAGACCCATGTGATTATATAATCTCAAGACACAAAATTTTCCAAAATGCGTAGCTAGACAGGCTTGTAAGCACAGGATGTATACAATATTGATTCAGAATGATAGATACAATAAATTAGCTCCGAAATACACGAAAATTCAATGCCTAAAGTCAGTTTTGAGGTAAGACAATGTAAGGCAAGCAAAAGCTGAAGCAACACGCTGGGGGTTATTACGGGCTGAAATTCAGCATCAGGTGTATGAGATTGTAATAGAAAGGTATAAGAACACACCATGAAGCTCATTATGTCCCCATGCCTCTATCTCAACTCTGCTGCCTCTCATTTCACCCGTACTCCTTTCAGAGGTTCTGTGGCCATTGGGATGGCTAAAATTGGTTTGGTTGCTTGCAGTTCACTTACTGGAGTGTTCTGAGATCATCAATGAGGCAGAGAGGTGCATGGCAATGATGGGGAATGCGAACCTCTGCAGAGGGTACAAGATTACATAATCTGGGGGTCTGACGCTTAGACCCCCATGACAAAAAATAGACTAGGTTGTTGAGGGACCTGCATCAGATCTAGCTAAACCCGTTAATTGAACCCCCGTTCAAACTCGAGGATGCACTAGGGCCAACTCTGGTCCTGATACCAGTGAGTCCAATATACCAGAATCTCCCAAGGGATGGACCAGTGGTCTCCCTTTCTTTGATGTGTCCAGATGGTTGTTTTGGGCTCTGTTAGGTGCCATGCAAGGAACTGGGTGGCACATCTGCAAACACTATATATAAGTGATGTGCTTCTGCACATTGGGTGCCCGTACTTCAGTCTGGATGACTAATCCAGAGCCTCGGAATAGGCCCAAGACCTTAGGGCTTTAGAGAAGCATAGCACATAAGTTGATTTCAAGTCTGACTATTACAGAACTGTAAAGAACTATTTATACTACCAGAATAATTCTAGAGGCTTACATAAGGGCCATGGGGCCTATGTGGAGCAAATACGGAACAATGGAAGACATACAAAGGGTAGTAATATCAGTAAACAGTATTAGATGACAAGGGTAAGTAATAGAAATGATAAAAGATGATTCAGATACATCCCCTGATGGTCCTGAGTGGTCCAAAATAGATTCCGATCGGACCAGAGTTGGATTGGGTCAGAACTGGACTGGACCGGAGTAATCCTGAAGCAGAAACTCAGAAAACTCGGAGATTGCAAGGGATTGGAGGGTGTTTGGAAAATGGGGACTCTGCCCCTTCTGCCCCTCTGCCCTCTGCCCCTACCTTCTGCCCCAAGGGATAGGGTCCTTTGGTCATCTGTATTCATATGTATAGGTTGTAATAACTGGTCTGTACCCTCACGATGCAATGCACATCTATCTGGATGTGAGTCACACTAATGTGACATTCATGTGACAAGGTTGTGTCAGTGAACTTGGCGGACCTACACATTTTCTATACAGTTCCTGAGTACCTCTTTGTTTGGACCTTCTCTGACTATGCTTTTTGGTGAGCTCTGTGATGAGCTTGCCAAGAATATCACCTTGTTTCCCAGTTTAAAACTTTAACACTACAACAACTCCTTCTGTTTTTCACCCTTGCAACAAAGCTCAAAGACAAAGATAGGTAATTGAATATAGGCAAGACACTGTCTCAGACCAAGACACGGGTGAAATAGTGTGTAAGGGGTGTTGCTGAGATGAAAAACTGTGTCTCTTGTGATCACGTGATACCGGTCCTGCTATTTTTGCACCAATGCATATCTGTGCATTCTGCATTTGCTGGCATCACAAAGGCCTGAGATTGATCAGATACCTATTGTACTCTTACACTACTGCTATCAATGGGGTGGAAGGCAGGGCGGAGGGGTGGAAGGGGCAGAGTCCCCATTTCAGAAACTCTCTGAGGGATTGGCATGGTGCATAACAGGCTCCTAGAGCTGATGACAATGATACTCCAGAGTTGATACCTGTTTAGGAGGCAACTTCTGAAACAGGGACACTTGACCCTGTTAAACACGTGTATCCAGCCATATAGCTGAGTCAATCCCAGGTGGATGAAGGACTGGTGAAAGATGAATTTGTAAGTACTCCAATTGAAGCATTTGGAGAGGTACCAAATATGTTTTTGAAGCCCTCAAGTCCTAGTGTTGATACTAGTGTCTATGAAAATACATTTTGCATCAGGGTGATGATCTTGATCCCAGAACAAACACTGACCTTGAAAAGGCAGTACAAGGAATGACAGATGGGCAGTATGTGAATTATCAGTGTCGTGCTAACTCATGATAACACTGAGTCAGGGCCCTCTAATAAAGCTAAGGGGAAACAACCATGATGGGAAGACCACAAAATCCCTGGAGTTCCAAGTAATGAGCTTGACATTGTTAATTGAGAACAAATGCTTGATCAGTATAAGCATCTAAAAACTCTCAAAGAACTTGACCTACCAGCTGAGAAAGACAGTGGGTTTGATTGGACTAGTCAACAACTCAATGGTGATGAAAAGTTTGGTCTCAAAAGACAGCAGGAAGAGCTTGATAAAATCACTGCTGGATGGAATGAGAATGCTGAGGAGCAGCACACAATATTTGAATCTTTGATGGGATGCACTTTGACTTCCAATGACAAAGCCTGGTCTAAATGTAGGTAGAAGCCTTGTATAACCACATCAAAGAACTTGAGGAAGCAAACAGAACACTGGTTCTACAGAGTCACATCCCTAGACCAGTAGTCATGGACAAGTCTAAAGTTAAGACCATACCTGAACTGAAGCCTGCAGACTCGCAGAAGAAAAATGATAAAGCTGCAGCTGTTTTGAAGGCTCAATTATGATCTGAAGTGATACCTGGAGCAAATACTCAAGGAATGATTGAGAGTATTAGTTCACAAATAGGTAAAGGACCTATTCCAGAGAAGTCCAACCAGATTCCGGTTCATCCTATTCATCAGGTACCTGCTCAGAGTGCCATAAGAAAAGTGTTCCAAGACCTAGGAAATATTTCATGCCAGGAAACCAACAGAGATAATCTGGGGAAACCAGACAGTGACTTCAGCTCTTCAGATTCCAGCTCTAGCAATGAATCCAATGATGAAGTGAAGGCTAAGCCTAAGAAACACAAAACAAAGAAATGTAAAACCGCTGGCTTTATGTTAAGCTGATAGACCCAGAGAAGTATGATGGATCTGCTGATCCAATCAAATACAGTCATCATTTAAGAAGTATAATCCTCTATATGAAGGACAGTAATGTTCTGACTAAGGATTAGTGTCAATGGGCAAGTCACTTCCTGAAAGGGAAGGCTGCACAAGTATACAAACAAAAAGTGGCCTTGTACTCTTCTCAGTATACTCTAGCTGAAATGTATACAGTCATTTTTAACAGTTGTTTTCCAGCCAACTTCCGATCTGAAGTATAGATGCAGATTCATCATCTGAGACAAGGGGACAAAACTGTAAGAGAATCTGTATATGCCCTACATCAGCGGATGCTGGGTGATAAATCTAACAGGAACAAAGTTCTTAAACTTTGGGAAGGTTTCAATTCAGACATACAGGAAGGGTTGTATGCCCAACATTATCATAAAGAAGTGAATACTTGGGATGAAGTAGTCACTATGACCGAGTCCTTAGAATTAGGATTGAATGAAGCTAAACAGGAAAGAGCCCATAGAGAACAAGATGATGCTTGTGAAAAACAGAAGAATACTTTCAAAGCTTATAAGCACAATGAACATGCTAATAACCAATGCACTGATGACAATATAGAGCAAAACAAATTCAATTATGTGCCTAGAAATAAACAGGACTATTTACCTAAGCCAGCTCAGAAAACAGGAGATGAAGTAGCTAGGGAGCTATTCAACATCTCCAAGGGACCATCAGAGAAATGGGAAATTAATAATTGTGCTAAGCTGAAGTGAACACAGTTATCTCCTGAGGAAGTAAAGAGACATTATTATGCATAAACCTGGGCACAAAGCTTGCAAATGCCCTGATAAAACAATGGTTCCTGAAGGGTCTGCAATGAAACCTCCAAGTAGTAAGCAGACAGCAGGAAGCATGTTGCAAGTGAGATTGGCAGCTTCTGCCACAGCCACTTTGGCATTGGCATTGGCATTGGCATTGGCTAGTTATAGTTATGCTGACTTGAGTGGTTGGCTTCACTCACTGAGTCTCAAACTGAGATCACATTAATAAAAGGGAACCTCACCATGCAAGGGTGAGGTGAGCTGACTATGCTGCTAGAGAAGACTGATCTAAGTGATCACCTAAGAATGGGAGTGGAGGTGATGGGCAGGAGAGAACACTCCACACAAACCCAGCTAATACACACCAATAAAGGCAGGCCTCTTCAGAGTCTACTAGACAACTCCCAAACACTTCTTTATGTATTTAAGCTCAAGCCACTATAGCCTAAGAACACAAAGTTCACTCTTGCAGACTTCAATCACAACTTCATGGACTTGATTGCACAAGTGCTAGTGACTAAGTACAGTCTCTGACAAGTTCTACAAAAGAGGCCAACACAATGTGGGCACTCTTAGGGCAGTGATCAGGAAAGGGATTGAGAATGCTCCGCAGGCACTAAGTGTGGCTAGTGGACAGACTAGAACTTGACTAAGTGAGACTTTTGATGGTAACTACTGACAAAAGATAATGTTCCCCAATTAGTACTAGTCTGTTGATCTCATTAACAATGCTGCTAACACTTACAAGTGGCTCTGTGGGCATCGTTCCCCAATTGTTTGCAGGAACTGAAGGTTTAGACCGGAACCAGTCCCTCTCGAAAACCTTCGTAGAGGGACTGGTAAAATAGCGGTGTGACTTGGCAGGCCATTCCTTATGGGAATGTGACACCTGTGACTTCCCTTTTAAGGAAGGTTTCCTTTTTCACCGCGTCACTCAGTCTGCTGGTCCTTGGCCCAGGGCGCCTTCTAGGATAATTGGACAACTAAAAAAGGTGAGAAATGATATCTATTGTCTATTATTTCGCTCTGACCATGCTCATTTTCAGCAGCGATAACCGCAATGGCCCAACAATGGCTGTGGCTTCACACCTCTCAATATCCATCTTTGCAGCCCAATAGGCCTCAAAAACATCAGCCGCACTCAGACACACTATACTCCATTCAAATAGAGTTGGCTTTGCATTTTCAAAGAGCAGGATAAGGATGAAATTAGCAAGGGTGTTGAGGTACGTCATTTTCAGCTTTTTATTTCAACTCCATTGCTAAAAGAACTGCTCTGTTGTCCATCCAAACACATTTGCTACAACCTCCTATCGAGATCTCTGCAGAACAAGCACAAATGGTTGGTTGAGGGCCGTGTTCACTGACACATGTTGCACGACGTCGTTGGCATGTGTGGACACTTTCGCAGCCGATTTTTCATTATAAATCATAAATATATAACATTTACTACATACTCCTCATGTTTCTACTTTAAAATCTATTCATTATTGAGCAAACGAGCAGAATGGAGCGCCCTCCTGTTTTGGGAACCTTCCTTAAAAGGGAATGTCACAAGTGTCACAACCTCATAAAGAATGGTCTGCCAAGTCATGCTGCTATTTTACCAGGCCCTCTGACAAGTGTAAGGCAACGAGCAAAATGAGAGCTTATCAGGCCACTCAAAGACTCGGTAGATCTTATAATACTAAAACTAAAGAATACAGAGAGTAACTAAAGGTTTAAATACGAAGTGGCTATCTGACTGACGACTAGGTGCAAGTGGAGT
The DNA here is from genome assembly GCA_003313965.1 of Megacollybia marginata. Lineage (NCBI taxonomy): Eukaryota > Fungi > Basidiomycota > Agaricomycetes > Agaricales > Porotheleaceae > Megacollybia > Megacollybia marginata. Next base: position 19,485 of record QLOY01000012.1, on the reverse strand, counting down.
AAAGAGATAACAAGGGAAAAAGATAAGCTATCTGTGCCGCATGTTCTGCGATAAGCTATCAGAAGTTAATTTAAGAGATAGCGGATAAGGGAAATGAAAGATAAGGTGATATGGATGTGAAAATGAAATAGGGTTTTGATAAGGCACGTGTTTGAGCACTAATATGAAGGGAAATCATAACATTACCCCCTCTTTAAGATCATGGTCTCCATGATGGTGTGGTAAATTGGAACATAGGTTTAAAGGAGTCGAGGATAGTTCGGTTGGAAGTAATAATGATTCCTCGACTTGAAGATGTTGGTTTCGGCTTAGTAGGGTGTGTTTTGTGGAAATTCTCCACTTCCTCTTCGGCATGTCAGACATTTCCACGAGGTTCCCATGAGTTTTCTGCATCAGAGAAACCTTTCCATTTAACCAGATATTCAATATACCAGCCTTTTTTACGACTGTCCACGATGGCTTCGACTTCAAACTCTTCTTCTCCTTCGACTAAATCTGGTGGTGGGGGTGGTTCGTTAGGTTGAATGTTGAAGGAAGGTTTGATGAAGGGTTTAAGTAATTTTTCATTAAACACATTGTGTTTTCATCGCCAAGTGGGATTTTGTGGCAATTTGAGTCGATAAGCCGCTTGTCCCACCTTTTCTGTGACTGCAAAAGGTCCGTATCGTAGGTGATCCAGTTTTTTGGCAGGTCGTTGAGTTTTGATGTTTGTCCCTTCTAGCCATACTAAGTCTCCGGGTTTATAATCTTGTGACACAGCGTGGTGTTTGTCGAATTGTTGTTTCATAGCTTCCTTTGCTAGGGCCAAGGCAGCTTCTGCTTCTTGTCTTGCGTTAGAGAGTCGTTTTACCCATTTGGTGGCTGAAGGTACTTGATCTCTTTGTAACTCTGTTCTGGTGTAAGGGTGATAACCATGGTCAACGAAGAAAGGTGATTGTTTCGTTATGGAATGAACTCGATTGTTATAACTGAATTCCATGATGGCACACCATTCACTCCAATTGTCTTGTAGGTAGTTGATGAATAAGCGAAGGTATGCTTCTACTTCTTGGTTTGCCCTTTCTGTTTGGCCGTCTGTTTCTGGGTGGTAACCTGTGGATAAGTGTCGTTTAATACTGAGTTGTTTACATATTTGATCCTATGCTTTAGCTACCGTTTGGGGTCCTCGATCTGAGATCAGGATTTCTGGAAGACCATGATATCGGATCACTCTATCTTGTACGAGATTAGCGAATCCTTCTGCACTGAGTTCCATGTGTATAGGTTCTACGTGTATGCGGTGACTGTATGTATCTGTGAAGACTTCGATCATATTGAAGCCGTTGGATTCAGGGAGGGGTCCGATCATATCCGCTGTGACTTTTCGCCACGGTTGTTTGGGTATGTCATGAGGGTTAAGAGAGGCGTGTAGAGGTTGTCGGTTGATTTTATCTTCTTGGCATTTGATGCACCCATCCGTGTATCGTCGGATCATTTTTTGCATTTGAGGCCACCAATAATTTCGTTGGATAAGTTCCTGGGTTTTGTATCTCCCAGGGTGTCCTGCTAGTGGGTTGTCGTGGTGGTCTCGAATGATTCGTTCGCATAATTTGTGGTTCTTGGGCACGTATATTCGGTTGTCGTAGAAGATTAATCCATCAGATTCTTTCCATTTCTTGTCTTTACCTTCCAGGGCTTGTTTGGCTGAAGGATCTAGTTTTTGTAACAGATCCTTAAGCTCTGGTAGGTATTCTGGTGGATCGTGGACAATGATCGCTTCTAGCGCTCTGAAATGTATAGGCGCAAGCATGGTGATGTTATCATTGTCTTTGTGTCCCATGTCGTGATCTGGTCTCCTGGATAGTATATCTGCTCGTTGATTTTGTTTACCCGGTTTGTGGTGAAGTGTGTAGTTATATTCTGCAAGTTCTGTTACCCATTGCGCTTGGCGTCGATTGAGTTTTTGGGGTTGTCAGAAATATTGTAGGTTTTGATGATCTGTCCAGACTTCGAAGACCTGTCTGGCTCCCAGCAGTAAGTGTCTCCACTCTGCTAGTGCTTCCATGATGGCGAGCATCTCTTTGTCATAGATCTCATAGTTTGTTCCGTTGGTGAGAGTGCTTTGGAGTGGAAGACGATTGGGTGCCACTTGCCTTCTATCTGTTGTGAGATTACTGCACCAATTGCTCCTTCAGATGCATCTGCTTCTATTCTAAATTGTCCTTCGTCTTCTGGTATTTGGAGACAGGGGGCTGTCGTGATGGTTTTCTTTAGTGTGTCGAAGGCCGTTTGTTGTTCGGTTTCCCACTTCCATGTATCATTTCCTGTTAGTTGTGTCATAGGTTTGGCAATTTTGCTGTAATCTTTTACGAATCGTCTGTAGAAATTGCAAAACCCTAGGAATTGTTGTAGTTCTTTCTTGTTGGTGGGTACTGGCCATTCTCGAATGCCACTGACTTTGATAGGATCCATTTCGACTCTTCCCTCTGTGATGATTAGTCCTAGGAATTCTATTTGTTGTTTTTCAAATTCGCATTTTTCTGGTTTTAGATAAAGTTTGTTGGCGCTTAGGATAGATAAAACTTGACGGACGAGTTTGCGGTGTTCATCAAGGTTGTTGGTAAAGATGAGAATGTCGTCGATGTATACGAGGACCTTTCTGGTATTGATTAGGTCTCATAGGAGTTCGTTCATCATGGTTTGGAATGTGGCAGGTGAATTGATGAGTCTGAAGAACATTACTAGTGGTTCGAATAGTCCGTGATTGGTTAGGAATGCTGCCTTCCATTCGTCTCCTTCTTTGATCCATACATTGTTGTATCCCCATCATACATCAAGTTTAGTGTAATATTTGGTGCCTTTTAACTTGTTTATGAGTTCTTGAATTAGGGGAAGAGGATATCAATTTTTGATGGTCATGTCGTTGAGCTTTCAATAATCCTGTACTGGTCTTAGCCTTCCGTCTTTTTTCTTGACAAAGAAGAATGGTGAGGCCATGGGAGATTTAGAGGGTTGAATCCGGCCTGTACAAAGGTGTTCGTCGAGGAATGTGTCTAGTTCCTTTTGTTTCTCTAGATTCAAAGGATATACTTTGCACCCTGTTGGCTCTGACCCTGGTTTTAGTTCTATGGCATGATCTCATGGTCGGTTGGGTGGTAGTGAATTCGAGAATTCAGTCTTCTCGAAGACTTCTTCGAATCCTTTGTATTGTTCAGGAATAGGGTCTGTTTTTTTGTTCTTCTCAAACTCTTCTGCTAATGCATTGGAGATGGATTGATGAGCTCACATAAAAGCTTTGTTCCTTCGAATTTTGTGAGGTGGTTTCGGGTATTTCATCCAGATCCTGTCTCCGTCTTCTACATCTTCTGTTTCTGTGTATCCGCATACAGCGGGACATCTGGTAAATTGTAAGGATCCTGTTGTCCAGTCAACTTCAGGGTTGTGAAAGTTTAACCATTCGTGTCCGAGGAACACGTCCAATCGTCCTAAGTTAGTGACTGTGAACTTTCGGACTTCAGAGTGTTTTTCTACCATCATCTTTATTTCCGCGTAATGTGTGATTTTTCCGTTGTTGTTTTCCGTTCCGTCTGTATTGTAGGCAGAGATTGGGTGTTCCCATTTGTGTAGGGTTAACCCTTTCTCTTTTGCGAAGCGCTGACTGATACAACTGCCTGTGCAGCCACTATCGAGGAGTGCTTGTTTGATACCTGGTTCCTTTTTCTAAATCTTGGAGTTCGATTTGTAAATTTAACTCCTGATGGGTCTTCGTTGTTCTGAAGATGAATCGTTTTGGTTCATGAAGATCTTCTAGGTGATCTAGGGCTTCATTGGTGGGAACATTCAGTAATAGTTGGATGAGATGTTTGTCCACTTCTCGTTGTTTCTGATCATGTGTCCACTGTTTTAATGTTCCTATCCCTGCTTCTGCTGCTAGATTTCGTAGTTGTGATAGAACCCATAACGATGAGAAAGGTTCCGGCTTCTTTTCTTCTTTCAGTGGTTGTTTTTGGAAGTGACCCGAAGAAGTAGATTCTTCATCTTTGACTTCTTTGATTGTTGTCTTGTGTTTCTCTGTTTTGACGCTGGACTCTTGTGTGTGTGAAAAAGATGTATTCCTATTATACAATGCCTCGGGGCATGTCTGACAAGAAATGTATGCATAAGAGTCCTGACCGGGGGATGACGAAGTTGCATCTTCTTTGCTCCCATTTAAAAACCCGCAGCCTTCCTTAGCTGCTCTTTTTCTTCGTCTGTGATTTTGGAGAAGTCAATTGTCTCCAGTGTGCGTGTGGTGAAAGGTCGTCGAGGTGGTGGTTTGAGGCTACACCATCGTCCGGGATGTTTGCTGTGACAGTCCAGACATTCTCCTCTGCAGTCCCTAGAGAGGTGACAACCCATCTTTTTGCAATGTCGGCATTCAAGTAGTCATTTGGTTCGTCCTGCTTCGAGGTCCATAGGTTGACCTTGTCCTCCGTAAGTGTGTGCTGAGGTGTTGTCCAAGGAGGTTGTATTGTGTCGTTGTGGTGGTGTGTATGTGTTGCGTTGAGGCGGGATTGGTGCTCCAGTGTGAAAAGTGTTTGATCTCAATTTCTCTTCTTCGAGCGCCATTTTGATGTTATACAGCTTTTGTTTCATTCTGGCATAGTCGGTGGGAATCGGTATTCCTCCTCTGTATAGTTCTGTACGTATTTCGGATCGTACCTGGCTTTTAAGGAGATCAATAAGGACAGCGTCTAGCTGTCGATATCCTGCAGTGGCGGCTTTGAGTTCGAATTTGGTGAAGTATTCAGTTAGGGTGTCTTTTCCCTGTCTGAGGTTTCAAAGCTTGTTAGTGGCATTGACTTTTAGATTTGGATCTTCAAAGGCTTCTTTGAGATCTGTGATGAACTTCTTGAAGTCGTTTGCCACGAGGGTGCCATTGTAGGAATGTGATTCCTTCCAGTTTCAGAGCCAATCTGATGCGACACATGGCGATCCGTCTTCTGTGCCAAGGTATGAGATGACAAACCATATCTTTCTTTCGTCATCTCTGAATTCATCCACATAGGCCATGAGATAGGTGTCGACTGCTAGGATGAACCCTTCCCAGTTCTTTTTATCGCCTGTAAACCTGGGTGGTCTAGCGATTTTGATTTTGGAGCTGGTTGTCATTGTTACTGTGGGTGCGCAGGCCATGCCCTTAAAAAAAGGCTTTTCAAGCTGGTTATATCCACATTTTTCAAAAGCCTTTTTCGTGGTTATAACCACTCCCACTCAACATGCTTAATCAGCACCTTTTTAGTAGGAGCGGGACCCATACATATATGGCAGGTGGTCAGGTGCTCTATAAATATATAAATCACGGGGTTAGTAGGATCGCAGGGTAGCGGGATAGCAGGGTAGCCATTAATATTCTGCTGCCCTGCCCTGCTGCCTCAGCTTCAATTAACATTACATATATATATGTATTCCATAATTAGCTATTACTGCATTTATTTTATGGTAGCAATGGCTGGATTAGATTTTTTAATATGGATGTAGTACAAATACTAGCAAATAAATACAACATTGCCTCAGTAGCATTCCCAATATTAAGGCTAAGGTATACTAATGCTACATGTATGTATATGTATTCCATACATATATACATATACAGAATACTAGTAACTATGCAAGAGCTAAACAGCTGTTGCAAGCGGGACCAATATTGCTGCATGCACAGCCACTTGGTGCCTGGTTGCATAGCCACCAGGTCTGACTTCCGAAGGATAAGCACCTGTGAGCGCCTGCTCTGCAGTTACTTTTGCTTGCTACTGTATCAATGCTTAGAGGGCACTTCTAATATTAGATATATATATTGACATAACTAAATAGAATACATAGATATCCATTAAATGAATGTTCTACCAAGGAAATGGCTGGATTCAATCTAAATAGACGGATGTTATTGGGAGCCGCACAGCTGTAGTGCCGCAGTGCCGATGTGCTGATGTCAGCCGATCACTCATGATGTTAGCATTGCTACAACCAAAGTGGTAGCCAGCATGGACATTCAGCGGCATTAGTTTACTCTGCAGCCTCACCTGATACTTAATATTAAAGTGCGAGGCCTATGGGTTCAAAAACTCGATGTTGGGTGATGTGGCTGTGCCTTGAAATCTAATCCAGCCATTGCTACCATAAAATGAATGCAGTAATAGCTAATTATGGAATACATATATATATGTAATGTTAATTGAAGCTGAGGCAGCAGGGCAGGGCAGCAGAATATTAATGGCTACCCTGCTATCCCGCTACCCTGCGATCCTACTAACCCCATGATTTATATATTTATAGAGCACCCGACCACCTGCCATATATGTATGGGTCCCGCTCCTACTAAAAAAGTGCTGATTAAGCATGTTGAGTGGGAGTGGTTATAACCACGAAAAAGGCTTTTGAAAAATGTGGATATAACCAGCTTGAAAAGCCTTTTTTTAAGGGCATGGCCTGATTCTCTATATGGTGTACTCCCTCTCTAGGTGGATCTAGGTAGTAGTTTCATGAGTCCGCGAGCCATGTCTCTCGATCGGGTGTACTGTTCTTAGCATACCGCTGCAGGCACTTGTAGTAGCTTCGAGTCGGATACAATAAGGCAGTACTATCAAGTACTATCTCATTCGTCTCAACTCTGGTCTATATTTGGTCTATTTGAGTGTTCAGCGGGCTTGTTACTCCCTTCTGCACTATAGAACGCCTCCAGCAGACGGTTGTACCTCCGCGGGAGTCTTTCCCACGTGTATTTAGAGGCTGGTAGTGTAGAATCGAAAGATTTCAGGCCTGGGATGAAAACCAGCCTATCTGCGAATCTGCATGGTCGTATTTTTCTGGACCATTTTTTCTGGGGCTTTTCCTGATGTTGATGGCATTGGTGTGTCAACATCCGTCATGTTTCAAAATGAACTGTGCGTAGTGCTGACTTAGTTGGTTGTAAGGTTCGGTGTTGTGGTATTGACTTTGGAGGTTCTATTGGTTTCTCCTTGACGAATGGGATTTCTGGTAACGTTTCGGGTTCTGGTGATTCAGGTGGAGTAAAGAAGCTTTCTTTGAATGGTACTGGAATGTTTTCGGGATCTTCTGCCGAGGTATCAGCGTAGTATTCTTCTATTGCTTCTTCAAGAAAGTCTGTTGAGATGATAACGTCTTTTGGTTCAAAACGTTTTTTGTCTTGGTTGTATCGGATTTCTGGAATGTGTCTGAGATACATGTTGCGATAAATGTGATATGATCCATCTGCTTGTATGTGGGTTACGAAATGGTCTGGTCTGTATATGTTGTTGATGTAATGGGTTAGATCAAGCAGAGCTGAAATTGGTGTCCGCCCACGGACTAGTCGGATTGGAGTGGATGTTGTAATCTGGGCTATTATGTCTGAGTAATCTGTGCAAGCTGTGTAATGTCTCCTCAAGTATGTATGGTCTTAGGAGTCCGATGTTGTCTGTAGTGAAGATGTCGTCAAATATCTTCTTTTCTTGGTCTGTAATGATGTTGTAGCCGTGAAGCTCAGAGGCTGTGTCAAGGTAAAATTCGTTTCTTCTGACGCTAAGCTGGAAAACGTTCCAAGTCGTCAAAAGTCGTGTATTGCCTGTGCTAAACTGATTACAACTGGTAATGAACCAGTCTTCTAATCGTGCCTGTGTTAATTGATTTTCTGCCTGAGAGATCGCCTGGGCGACTCTTCATTGTCTCGTTGTTTGCACTTGCGACATCGTGGTTGTGTTCTGATTGGTTCTAACTCCGCCGGGAGGAGTTGATCGTCTTCTGTCTGATGTGGTTCTGACCACGCTGCTGTGTCAAATCCGAAGCTGTTGTCTGTGTTGATTCCGGTGTCTGTATAGATGCTGACTTGTCGGCTGCGTGCAAGTTCAGTGATGCGCTTCTGAGCGTTGATGAGGGTTGCTGCAGAAACGTATGATATGTAGTCTTTAAGGTCAGTACCTGTAGCTGCATCTTTGTATTCCTTAATATCTGTGTTAGTGCTGGCGTCTGCATATGTCTTTCATTTGTTGACCCAGTAAATGTGTGTAGTAGATCCAGCTGATAATTCCGGGAGTGTAGTCGAATGGTCTAGAGAACTGTCTGATTAGTTCGTTGACACATCGGTGGATAGTGAGGTATGGAGTGAAGTTTGATTTGAGTTGGGTTTGGTGGTATCGTCTGAGTATGAGATTGTTTTGGAGTTTTTGCTCCTGTTCCGCTTTGTTGGGAGGATAATTCACTTAAAGCGGTTAGCAATCCTTTTGATCGGTGTTTCTGGTCTGCTTACTATCATCTATCTCAAGATGGGAACTTCCCGCTAGCCAACAGTACTTCCAAATGAGACGAGAAGAGTTTACAAACGAGTTGTTCCGATGTGGCGTTGTTGTCGTATGCATAGGCGTCGGTTGATTCGACGGTGTTGACAAAGTCGATGGCAGATGAGGTCGAGGATGAGGTTAAGCACGGCGATGTGCCAGACGATGAGTAAGAGGTAGGTGAAGTTGTCTATCGAGATGAGTGAGGTGAAAGATGTTAGTTTTAGTATTTTGTAAGGCAACGAGCAAAATGAGAGCTTATCAGGCCACTCAAAGACTCGGTAGATCTTATAATACTAAAACTAAAGAATACAGAGAGTAACTAAAGGTTTAAATACGAAGTGGCTATCTGACTGACGACTAGGCGTAAGTGGAGTAAAGAGATAACAAGGGAAAAAGATAAGCTATCTGTGCCGCATGTTCTGCGATAAGCTATCAGAAGTTAATTTAAGAGATAGTGATAAGGGAAATGAAAGATAAGGTGATATGGATGTGAAAATGAAATAGGGTTTTGATAAGGCACATGTTTGAGCACTAATATGAAGGGAAATCGTAACAACAAGGTTTTCCTTGTGTTATACAGAGGGCCTGGTTACAAGGCTACTGAAGGTTCTGTATCTGAGGGTGTTAAGTAATCAGTTAAATACATGCAGTTCTGTAGTTTCCTTCATTTCCTCCGCGTTTTATACCTCCTAAATTCTTCTAAGCACCTGACCTAGCCGCCCCTGATTTATCATCCTTTTACTGCTGGAGTGATGCCATGCCATGGGCATCTCTTAGTAAGTTTGGCTTGATATGTGGATCATCCTCTAAGTCACTCTGCCCTAGAGCTACATTCCCTAGACAGAACTGTTAGGTTTGTTCAACTTCATGTGCTCTGCAGACTATCACAGTCCTTAGAGCTTGTCTTTTTGTCTCTTCTCTGCGAGCCTAGTCTGGCTCCTCAAAGGTATGATAATCTGTGAGTCTCTTCTAAGACTTATTACATTATGCTGATAACACTGATCATTGATCATATGGCTCTAAGTGATGTTGCCATTCTAAGACACTGTCAATCTCCTCCATGGAGACAATAAGATACTGTAAACCTGCTAGATGTTGTCTTAGGACATTCAATATGATTTAGATGACAGTCAAGGTAACAGCAAGTGGATTAGATACAACTGATTGAGTTCTAAACCCAAACCAGTTTGTTTTAACTCTAGTTTGACTGTTCACAGGAGCAATATGCTCTGTAAGTGACTCCACATGCCTCTTATGACATGGGGTACCCTCTAACCTGTAGGAAGGTCTTCTTTTTATTTAGAAGAGGCCTGTAGAATGCTTTAGGAGGCATTTTGAAAGATTTCTAGCATTGGCCCTCCAGCAGTCTTATCATTGAATCATCTGTATCTTGAATTTCTTGATTGGTTAGGTTACTCTGAGCTACAGAATTTGACCATCAAAACAGACAACAGATGGGGAGGATGGGGAGGATGGGGACAGTGTTTCAGAAGATGATGGCTATCAGATGGGAGTGGCTCTGAGGCAACTACTTGCAAATGTTATTTCTGCAAGAACAGATATATCAATTGCAATATCTGTCCTATCTTTGTTAAAGATGAAATTAATACACCAGTTGGTGATTATTGGGCACAACATATCATGAAATGTCTGACTAAAGGGATCCCTCATTGTGGTGTGGAGGAGAGTTGTTGTCTGTTGATAGACGGGGTTCTGAAGGTCGTGCCAGGTGATGGTGATCTGGGGTAAAACGAATGGAGAACCGAGGTTAATGAACAACCCCGGTTAGCTGTAGATAATCAGTAGCTCAATGTAATGGAAAACTTGGCTCGATGTGTGTGGAAAAGACTCGATAAGGCTCGGAAAACTCGTTGGCTCAGTGTAGTAAGAGGATAAGAAGATATATATTTGTAATCAATGATGAAACATACAAATGACCCAAACTGGTACAGAGTCCGTTGGGTTATTCCCAAGTTTATGACAATCGGATGCTTCTACTCTTCAAACCGGCAGTCTACCAGGCTTGATATGACTGTGAAATTGAGTCTCGAGGATCCTCAGTCCTCTAAGCGCTTGCTCAAGGCGCTGACATCATTCACAGAAGGGTAGGGCGAGTTCTCAAAGTGTCAGCTATCATCAAGTCGTACATAAGGAATAGAGTAAATAAGAAAGCATACTGTTCAAATATATCATAGAAAGAGAGTGGTGTAGGAGTAGGATGGCAATTGATGGTGATTAGTGGTTAGAGGTAGGAATAGTCGATATGGTGCTGTTGTATACTGGCGTAGAGTTGATGTACAAATAGAGGATTATTGGAGGAAAAGGAAAGAAAAGGGAGATCGATCTGTGGGGTCGATGACCCTTCCACAGAGGAGGATACTTTAGCGATTTCGTCCCGGAATCGCCGTAACTCTGAAAAGGAAGTAAAACAGACATTGAAACAATAGCACGGAAACAGAAAGATAAAATGAAAGAATACTTGATACCATAACCTGAATTAGTCAACATCAACTGGAAGGTTGTTGTAACCCATCGCCGCAGTCAATCAAACATCACGGACTGCATTTGACGTATAGAAGTGGTCTGAAAACCGTGAGTTCATCATGATCACATCTCTACCTTTATGTCCAAATTCATTGTAAAAGAATCCGAATTGGCAACAGCTTGAAGACGCAGCAAGAGGGATACTTTGGTTGAAACCTGCATACAAAATTAACTTGAGTAGAAAATCTTCACTGAAAAGTCGAAAGTAGTCGCGCAGCCGGCATGCGAACTTCCTAAGTAAGGCACGGAGAGTCTTTGTAGGCGAATGACATATGGAATGGCTATAATTGACCACATCGAGCACGTGCGGAGTGGGGATCAATGACCGTGGCTCGACAGCAGGTGGAACAACTGATTGATAGAGTCGAGGAACTATAACTTCGTAGTCAGCATTGCTAAAAGATGGATTGTAATATTGAATAGATGGAGAATCAAACATGAACTTAGCTGTGAAGGTAACCGCTATATTGAGTAGAGCCTTTGAAGATGTAGGAGGATTGTCGAAGTAGCCTAGTGTTCCCATTGTATTGAATGAAGGCTTGGAACATGTATCATAGACACGGTGGTTGATGAAATAAGAGTCGTGAAAATCTTCTGGGCGTGTCAGATATACAAACTCCGAGTCGGTACCTTTGGAGAATTGTCCTTGTCTTGAAAGGCCTTCATACGGATCAGTCGGAACGTGGTATGGTTCGGAATTGAAGAACTTGATACCCTCCACATTCCTGAGGAAGGGAATATTCGGAACATTGTCCAGCTGTCCAGATCGAGCTATAGGAATGAGTGGAAGTTGACCGCGGTGATCTTGAACATCGTTGTTGATCTCTATGCCATCAGCTAAACTTAGAAATAAATACTCAGCTTGGTTCGTTGCTCCAATAGGGTCAAAAGTACTGTTTGGTGACGGTTTACCGTTTCCGTCATCAGCGCCAAGCTTGAACTTGAAGGTTGAGTCGCTCATAATAGACTCGAAAGTGGTCAGAATAACGTCAGACTCTGTCTGCAATTCATCAGTAGAGGCGGTAAGTGAGTACTCAGTGTGATTCCTCTCAGTTCTCGTTATTTCGTGAGGTGCGTGGCTGAGTTCTACAACATGGTTGTCGGTTGAAGTTGTGTTTGTTGGCACTTGTTTCGTTTCATCTTGTGAACCTGACTTGGGCAAAGACTCTTTCTCTAGGTCAGATGGCATATCTACAGAGTTAATAGGTGTAAGAAAATGAATGTTCACCTGTGATTGAGTCAAAATAGCTTCTGGCTGAATTTCTGAAACTATCATGTGATCAGTGTTCTGATTACCTTTCAGTTCGAGTCTCTTTGCTGAATCAGACCAATCAAGGGTATCTACATCATTCACTTCAATTTCGGGACTCGGATTGAAGGCTGCGTTAGTTGTAAAGGACTCCTCAGAAGTATCTGGCATGTTGATAGGAACGGGAACTCGAACGTTCACCTTCAGAGCATTCGAAATGTCTTCAGGAGATCCTGAAATTATTGCAAGATCAGCATTCATATCACCTTTTGATTCAAGAACTCTGAGATTGAGTCCCCTTGTTGGATTGGACCTATTGAAGGTATCTTCTTCCGTTGCACCATTCGTTTCGATTACAAGATCAGTGCCGGACTCGTTTGAAATGGAAGGCTCATTTGTATCGTCTGAGTTGAGCTTCGCAATTGTTTCTAATTGTGGGTATGTTTTCCTCGGCTCAGGTTTGGAATGTAGGTCGGGGTTAGCGTCTCGGATATTTGACGAAAGAGCAATTGTCTTGCCATTGAGTAACTCTGCTTCATTGTACACTAGGCGAATTGAACTTGCATGAGCTTCGTACGTGATTGCTTGATGAGTCGCCGGATCGGAATTTGAAGTTGAAAGCGCAGGAACCATGGTCGAAGGAATTGCAGAACGACAATAGGAAGTGGTGGTTTGGTTGCACAAGGTGAAGAGTTCGAGCGCCTGTGCATAGGTTAATTTTAACTCACTCATACCTCGCTCCAATTTTTCCACGTCCAAAGAGTATCCCGCAGCAGTCGGTTTTGTATGGGATGAAGAGAGGGGAACGTCAACGTGAGGTACTACTTCAAAGTGAACCTGATGAAGAGGATGAGTCACGTCAGTACTCAGATTATAAAGCAGGGAATCGGGCTCATAGCGTGTTTGCAACAAGTTGAGAACTTGCAAAATGGTAGGTGGATCAGAACGAACACGGTTCTTTTCAGGTAGTCGCTCCACCAGCCAGTGCTTCAATGACGTTGGAAGGCCCAGGACAAACTTGGAATCATGAGCTTTCTCTGTGATGTCACCATTCTTGACAAGAGGTGCAGCGAGAGCTAAAAATTGTCGATGATAAGTCTCTAATTCTTGTTTACTAGTAATTGAGAGCTTAGTGGATTGTTTATTGCAGAAGTTTGTGAGTTGCGCTTCGGTAACGTGGGGTGGTATATCGGAAGATCCATAAAGCGCGATCAACATTGCCTTGGCATCGGTCCAGACTTTTCCTGACTCCTCTAGATCAAATTCAGGTAAAAACCTGATCTCTGCTTTGGTCTCGTCAGTGGAATAATGATAGATATAGTCCACTAGGTAATTCTTGTCAATAATGCCTGCAGCGGCTCCATGAAGTTCGAGTTTGGAGAGAAAATCGTGGGGATAGAGACCGTTGAAGACAGGGGCATTTGATGTGCCTGGAATCGGCATGGGAACGATCAAATTGACGTAGGGGTTGGTTATTGTAGGAGGCGCTGGGTTGCTCATTGTGTCGAACGGCTCAATGTAGGAATGGATAGAGAGGCGCAGCGTAGAGAGATGTGATTCGTTCTATAGATAGTTAGCTCAAAAATCGGTAGATTGAGAAATATTGAATAGGGGTAGCAGAGAAAACCTGTGATTTTCTGGTTTGGAGGCACGGAAAACCTTAGAATCCCCTGCGGTGGTCACCACTGTGGAGGAGAGTTGTTGTCTGTTGATAGACGGGGTTCTGAAGGTCGTGCCAGGTGATGGTGATCTGGGGTAAAACGAATGGAGAACCGAGGTTAATGAACAACCCCGGTTAGCTGTAGATAATCAGTAGCTCAATGTAATGGAAAACTTGGCTCGATGTGTGTGGAAAAGACTCGATAAGGCTCGGAAAACTCGTTGGCTCAGTGTAGTAAGAGGATAAGAAGATATATATTTGTAATCAATGATGAAACATACAAATGACCCAAACTGGTACAGAGTCCGTTGGGTTATTCCCAAGTTTATGACAATCGGATGCTTCTACTCTTCAAACCGGCAGTCTACCAGGCTTGATACAACTGTGAAATTGAGTCTCAAGGATCCTCAGTCCTCTAAGTGCTTGCTCAAGGCGCTGACATCATTCACAGAAGGGTAGGGCGAGTTCTCAAAGTGTCAGCTATCGTCAAGTTGTACATAAGGAATAGAGTAAATAAGAAAGCATACTGTTCAAATATATCATAGAAAGAGAGTGGTGTAGGAGTAGGATGGCAATTGATGGTGATTAGTGGTTAGAGGTAGGAATAGTCGATATGGTGCTGTTGTATACTGGCGTAGAGTTGATGTACAAATAGAGGATTATTGGAGGAAAAGGAAAGAAAAGGGAGATCGATCTGTGGGGTCGATGACCCTTCCACAGTGGTGATGCTGAAGGTCATGAGACAGACAATCAGTTTTACATGTGATGATGCACAATATGCCATTATGGATGAACACCACTACACAGATGCTGGATGGGATGAAGATCCTATCATCAACTTGAGCAATGTTCTCAGTGGGTGTGTTGTACAATGGTATCAGACCATTTGCACTGCCTATTTAGGGTTTTTCAGAGTCTGTCCAGAGACATGATAACAGCCCAGATATGGAACTAGCCATGGCCACTCATGTGACCCACTACTTAGAGTCCATAACCCGTCTGCCATCTTGACTGTTGGTAATGAATGACAAGCATTATTTGATGATTGCAGACCTGGACTGGCATCAACACATCTAGAGTACTTATACAGAACCTGAAGTTACTGGATTTGGACTCAGTGGCATAAGGACTATGATGCACCATGTTCTAGTACAACTCCTTAGGGAAGTCTCAAAGCATTACCGGATTAGAACATAATGCAGTGTTAGCTAAAGATTTAATTGACTCATACCTTTACCCATTGTGGTAATGATGAAGGTAATAGGACTCTCATGTCATATTCCAGCTCTCTAGATGATCTCATATCTACAACATTAGTGGACCAGTTACAATTGGCAACTTTTCAAACTAGAAAAACCAATTACATTATATATGACTTGCTAAGGCTCAAGATCAAAAATCAGTTCAGGTTGCATTGCACAAATAGAATATCAGGGTATCAATACTTTGATGTCAAATAAACCAAGTTGGACATACTAAAGGTTGCAATCTTAGATTACTTTGCTTGTTTCATAGTCTGGGTTATGTTCTATATGACCTTTACATGATATGACCAAATATAGACCAGAGACAATCTTGAAGCATGTCAAAAAAAAAAGAATTGCTCATATGTCTAATCCATCAAGCTTATAGCTGACCCTGAAAGACTGGTATTGCAACCTTAGAAACACAGCTAGTGAAATCTCACTGTTGCTAGATGCCATCAACACCCTACTCAAAGATACTGGTTCTCCCTTCAGCCAGCCAGCATCTCCTTAACAACCAAGTACCCAGGAGCAACAGGTAGGGTTAATTAGGGCTATCATCACTCAGATATCTGAGAAGACTCTGCTCTACTCATGGCTCATTTGACATCCTACATTTGTAGAACTTGTCTCTTATTTAACCTTCTATCCAGGGTCCTGCCTGTGACTCACTAGAACTACATCTTACATAATATAACCTACTGCCTTTGGGAACTCCATCATGAACCTAGCACACCTCCAGGACAATAGTTGAGGAGATCTTGCACTTAGAGAACACTCTGAGTGGTAGAAGTGAGAGAAAAGACTAATATCAAGACTAATGGAATACATCAATAGTACCCTACTTATATACAGCTACAGATGTACCTTCTGACTTCTGACTAATAGAACATAAAGGAAGACAATAGAGAAGAGATCTTGAATGATATATGAAAAGAAGCAAGTGTGAGAAAAGAGAACTAAAACAATAAGTAGAACCATGGAACTAGAACAGGTGTGATACTCACTAATAGAGATAGAGAGAGATAGAGATCTACAGCAGTGAGAAAGACTGACTAAATGACAATGTGGAAATAGGAGGTAGGAGATAGAAATGAGATGAGATATACTAGAAATAAGATGGAAAATGAATGTGAAATGAAAAAGAAATGAAAAAGAAACTAATGGATAATTCTTGTCTCAATGTCATCTAGTTTGGGATTGCCATCTACTCTTTTCCTATTATCATAGCTTTAGACCAACCTGGTCCAAGCACAAAGGACACCATCATTCTTGCTCTGCAACACTCTGATGATGAGTCTACTTTTCTTAGGTTGATCACTTTCAAAAGAATAACTTTGAGTTGGTTTTACAAATCATTCAATCTGTCAGAGGATATGAACCTGCTGCACATGTTGCCAAAGCATCCACCCTACTTGAGTTTTGATCTAGATTGGCTCCCTGATTTTGATTTCTAAACTCATATGATTACAAATTCTATATCTACTGCACTTGCAATGCCAGTTATATACAAGATGCCCCAAGAATGTGTCTAGCCTCAAGAAATCTCAATGCATATCAATTGAATTTGCAATCAATGACCCTTGAGGGTCACGAATTGTCTGTATCACTGCCTGCACTTTATAAGTGAACTGAAACTAAGAAGCATCAGTTTTGCTACTGACTGATTTCGACCCATGACAGGAGCTTTCACTTTATGTTGTTCTCATTTAACTGGTAAATATACAAATGGCCAACCAAAAGTCTAATCATAGATACACCCAGAATCACAATAACAAGTAGGCTAACAATGTCACCTGATATTCTAGCCCTGTCCACATTGCAGGTACACCCATACCCAGAAATAGACTCCCTTTTTCAGGCTAAAACACAACACAGTCCAACTTTGAACACAATAGTAATATCCAAGACATGATACAGGACTCTGAGCCAGAAAGCAATATCAAATACTATGCTGGTACTACTACAATATTTGGAAAGCATCACTCAGGTAGTTAAATTCAATGAACTAAATACTCAGAAAAGTGCTAAGGACACCAATCAGAACAATAGTACAAGATGCTTATTCACAACATTCACACTAAAACATCCTCACCTCAATAGTGTAAGACAAGTCCATGAGATATCAAGAACTCTGCATACAAAACCCTATTCTATGCTTCCCTTGACTTCTAACTTGGGTTACTCCATTGAAAAGCTAGTGAACCAAGAATACAGCTCCATTATATTTGCTACTACACAGGATGCATTTATTGGTGGCCAGTTAGAGTGCAAAAGGAATAGTAGCATTATTCCTTATCCAGCACCTCCCTCTTCTTTAGCACCCTCTCAGTTGGATGACACCTGGGATAGCAAAATCTTTATTTCTTATTTGTGTTTCTATGCTATGCAGCTGTCCCTGTCCCTCTTATGCTGATATCAAGACATACTCAGTTCAAATATTTGCAGATGATGCAATAGGATATCCTTGCAGTGATTTAATTGGTGCTCTCAATGCCCCTACACTTAATCTTATCACTCTTTCATTTGTTTGCATCTACAATCCTCTTTCTAGATATGCACAGCTCTCTTGCAATCATTTTGACTGTGAAAATTACATACATGTAGAAGTGCTTAGGGTCCGTTCCGTAACAGAAACTGCTTTTCAAAAAACCGACTTTCTGAAAAATCACTTCTTCTTTCTTGTCACTTTGTTGGCTATTAGGATGCTTGGAATGTTCTGGGGTATTTTGGCAAGAAGATACTGTGCTTTAAGCCAGAAATACCAGCCAAACTCAAGCTTCATGAGCTGGCCAAAGATTGAACCAAGTTCAGCTGCAAAACTTGGAAAGCTCAATGAGCTATCTCAGAGTGGTCTACATAACCTGTATATAATTAAGAACGAATAAGTCATGTATATGACTGGTATTCAGGCTGAATTTGCAAGTTCAAACCAAAAAACTACAAACTGATTTTTCAAAAAGTCGGTTTTTTGAAAAGCGGTTTCTGTTACTGAACGGACCCTTAAAGAATCTGTATATTGAGTTTGGTGTAGTTAGGAGCCAAAGAGAAAGAGCTTTGCTATTTTTACTAAGGTTGCAATTTCGCAATTATAATACCATACACATTATTGGAAGCTGCACTCACTTGCAATCAATCAATGGGTAAGCTGTTAAGATTCATTCATGTATTTTACTAATTTGCACAGGACTCTATTTTATATTGCCAACTGTGCAGCCTCTCATTTCAAAAGCTTCTGTAAGGAGAACCTTTTACCTGCTAACCTATTGTTACTATTGCTTCTATTCTGAACTGATGTCCTACAGTTTGCCTGGCATTGTGGCCTGCACCTTCTAGAAAATTGGTTAGTAGTGATTTGGTTGGTGAGTTGTAGTACTCAGTCACAAAAGCTTCTATTTCTTTGTGTGAGATCTTTGAGACTTGTAAACTATCCCATGCCCCTGGTAAACAATTTGGTGTAACAAAAGCTATACCAGCCTAGCAAAAGTTGGGAGCATCAAGCTTGTTCTATGTGATTCTTCTGGCTTTTATGTTATGAAAGTATTTGCTGCAGCTTGTATACTGCACTGCATAAAAATTGCTGCCAACCTGGCTTGGTGCATTCTGATGAAATGCCAGAAAACAAAGCCTGAAATCTTTTGAATTCATGATAGCAATCTTAGAAAATAAGAAAAGACTCCCTGAATATCTATTGCCTGACAGACAGGTCCTCATGAACCTGCAGAGTGTTATCAATATGATTGAGAAGAGTAGGAAGGCTCTCCTACTGTGCCCAGTCATCATAACTTGCCTACACCACTTTTATATCATCACCAGATGGTTAAATAGCACATGTTTGAATAGAAGTAATTGCCTGTTTATAAAGCAACATCTTTCAGCCTGCCCTGCACTTTGATCAAGTTCCGAAGCATTGTCCACACAGAGCTGTTTTCATATTTCAGCTTCTGGTCATCTCAGTCTTTGGTCTACAGCAGATTTCAAGGCCAATCAAACATGGGGAGACTTCTGGCCCTAGCTGTGTAGCCTATTTGTACAATGGTTCGTTGATACGCCGGTTATGCGGCTAGACCTACAAATCGACAAGAACTACCTCCTAGGCTATCCTAGAAGTCCGAGGATGAGTATAGGTTCGCTTAGAGTGTCCGTGGTATTGATACTCGAAGGTTGAACGCCCTCGGAGCTTCGACGCTCGTTACTAGCTGTCGATCTGTGACTTAGCTGGCTACTGAGGTTGGATTACTTAGTAAGGAGTACTATTAGGTGACAAGTGTTGTCAAGGAACCTGACTAGCTGATTTACTCGATCGGTTAATGTCTACTGGTACGAGAAGTATCGAGTGTTAGCTACGGAGTTAACGACGAAGTCACGTGATGGCTCCTCGGAGAGGAAAGGAAGAATGAGATCGCAGAGAGAGAGCTAGAAACCCCGAAAAACACCTGACTCTGCATCGCATCCGTCATCAGACCCTACCGCATGGTGGTCTTGATAATACGT
>QLOY01000008.1:0-15310 GCA_003313965.1 Megacollybia marginata | reverse complement strand
CAATGTCTATGTATAGCTCAGAAGGTGCCAATTTGGTTCAAGGTGCTGATTTGCACTATTTAAATATGTGGAAAAACACTAGGAGAGGTGCCAATTCCAATGTTTAAGATGCTAGTGAAACCATACGATTGTCTTCTTTTATCTTTATTCTTTCTCTTTATCTTGTCACCTCTTCTTCTGGGAGGGGAGGGGTGCAAGCACGCTTACATTACACTGATATCACATCACCTGATCGTAGAGAGGTGCAGAAACTTGCCAGATCCAAGAAAAACACCCAAAGGTGCGGAAAAATACTCTAAAATTGGCTAAGGTGCCAAAAAAGGGGTCAATTTTGAGCAAAGATACAGAAATTGTGAATTTCTGGACACTATTCTGCCCATATGTAATGAAGGACACTGTATCTAGCACATTTATTCTACCAGCAGCACCATCTGACAATCTCAATTCTGTGGCACCCAGCATATTCAGCTGTTACCATGGCATCACATGTCATAACAGCAGTGTGTGCATTTCATCATCACCTCTCTGTCTTCCATCTTTCTTTCCTTTGTGTTCTGCCTCTGCAAAGTCTTTGCCACTCACTCCTACCATCACTCAAGACATGTTTTTGAAATTCAGCCTTATCTTTGCAACTCTTTTCATGGTTCTGGGGTTCCTTATTCAACCTGCTACACTACCCTTTTTTCATGTTAGTGAGCTGGTGATAAGAGGTTCATAGTTCTGGGAACCTCAGCAGAAGATCTGCTTGACAAACTATACAGCAAATTCAACAAGAACCACCATACCCCTGTTGAGCAATCCTGAAACACTGCTTGCAAGTGTTCTTGAGGTGTTTAGCATGCATATCTTCCTTCTCCTTGTCTTTCCATGCATTTTCTTAAAGACATGCTGCTGCACATCCAAACCATGCACATGCAAGAATCAGGCTATTGCTTGATGTATGAGCTGTCTTGTGCAGTGAATATGTTGCAGGTGGTGAGCATCTGTATTTTGTTACAGGTATTGTTTCTGATATGACATGTAGACTACATGAACATTTGCAATAACATAGGTTAATACTGCAGCAAGGGGAATTACTTGATGTTTAGTCTTTTACTGTTTTTCCCACTGATTCTTTTAGTGAGAACCAACATAGCAGACCCAAAGTAAACACAATGGCTATGTCACTGTGCAAGTGTTGGATGCACAGAAAGAGATAGATAGGAAAGCTCTAGTATCAAGCTGTCTGCCAATTCCTTTGGTTCTGTTCAGTCTGATGTTGCATCCAAAGTGTATTTGCGTGAACCTAGCTCATGTATTTCATTGAGAGTGAGCATGTCGCTTGGTAGCAAAGTGCAACATACGACTTTTTTTTTTGCTTGACATCATGTGTGTAGTCTAATTAGAGTGTAAATAAACTTTATAGGCATATAGTTACTCTACAGAAGCTTTCTGAGCCTTTTTGGGTCTACATTACAAACATAAATCTCAGATGTCTTCAGACCCCAGCACCTGGTGTCACGTGCTGCTGTCTCACCCCCCCCTTGGTTTAATTATATTCTCTTACTTACTATGTACTTTAGTCTAACTATCTGCCTTAGCTGTCAATGGGTAGAACTTGTATGTAAGCATCAAGAGAGATATGAGGTGGGAATGCAACCCAATCCCCAAGTTCTGAAAAAGCAAGGATAATTTGATGCACCTTGAATTTCATTAGCTGCCAGGCAATGTTGGCCCTTAAGGGGGTGTCTGAGGTCTGAAGCCTTTATTAAGGGTTAAGGCTTAATGTAGAAGGGCTTAAGCAGTCACATGTATACAATTTTGAAGATAACATTAGTGGCATTCAAGGTTCCACTTTTCTAGTACTTTTGGGCTACTTTTACTCTACTTCTTCTGAAAAGTAAGGAAAAAGTCAAATTTACTTTTATGAAAAGGAGCATCATCAAGACACCCTTGATGACTTCTGCAACCATTTTAACTGGCAGTGAACAGTTGTTTGTTCAGGAATTGAGATTTGGAACTGAACACAGTTTGGCAGTTTCTTCCTTATTGAGAAAGCTTACACTTGCACTGCCAGAGGCCGTAATCCACCAACACACTTTGGAGACCTTTACAATGGGTCTACAGACAGATCATCCAGGAATGGTGGAGGAATGGGAACAGAAGGTTCATGATTGGGAGGCTGATTGAAGCAAGCCCTGCCTGTATGATTCACCAGTGGAAAGTAAGCTTGTTTAGCAAGCACCGTCAATAACTAATAATCAGTAGAGCTTAAGCTAACAGCTGGTGATGTTATATCTATGCATAGATGGCTGATAACTTTACATAGAGCATTTGCATAGATTTACAAAGAAGTAAGAGAGGGTTACAGCTACTATAGTAGGCCTACTTGGCAGCCTATTGAAACAGATGGCAGGCCTCGGCTTCATTTAAATTCAAAACCAGGGTATATTTAAACTAAACAACATAAATCATGACAAGCATGCTTTCTTGGACTGAGGCCCAGGTTCATCAGAGGAAGAGGGGTGTTTGCTAAAGAGGAAAGAATGAGCTAAGCTCTTGGTGGCAGGACGAGGCACTCACTTGATTTGCAAATAGATCTCTGACACCACCCAACTAAAATCACGAACAGCCACCTCCCAACCGTCCAATTCTTTGTCTCCTATCCTCCACCACTTTAGGCAAGCAAGAACACTATAAAGACTGTTAATGCCTGGGTGAATCAAGGTGTCCCAGGGCCCTTCTCCTCCTACAACCAACCTACCTTCAACTCGCAAGTGCCAGCCTGGATTGAGCCACCCCTACCAACTCCACCATTCTGCAGCAAAGTGACTGAAGTTGTCAATTTTTGGTTCCTTTGAAGTCTGTGCTTGGCTAACCCACCAACTAGCTGCTGCTGGCTGTCCAGAAGCAGGAAGTGAAGATGCCTTCCTACTTCCATAATAGCCCTCAAGTGCGATCCAGAGGTGGATGGCTCTTTTCTATAGAACACTGCCAGCTTCCAGCTAAAGAAAATCAAAAGCTTTGGACAGCCAAACAGGGCAGTTTGCAGTCAGGGTGCCTCCATATCGAGTGAAGGTGGGACCAAGCTTGCAGACAGATTAGCAGGGGGGATGGCATTGGTGGTAAGACCTTAAAGAGGTGAGGCTGCAGAGAGGGGTTGTTTATGTTAAGAGGAGCATTTACAACATCTGCAGGGGGAGGCTTCAATACATTTTTGGAGGGGGTGTTGTTGTCAGGAGACTCGTTCGGTACGGATTTGTTCAGTACATTGTCAGAGGGGTGCTATTTTCAGGAGATTCAACAGAAGGTGTGCTAGGCTGAACTGCAAGCCTTAAAGACCTGTGGGAGGCCTCAACAACCTTCTCCTTGGCTATCCTAGGCCAACCTGCTGTCTTATTAACCTTCAGTGCCATTTTCTTTGTCAGGGAGATTAAAGTGGCTAGCTTCTTATGGTTCTGGGCAAGGTTATTCTCCTGCTGGAGCATATATGGGGCCATTTTTGTGAGCTGTCGCAATCTCTGATAGCACTGTGGCATAGGAAGCAAATCCACCTCGTTTCTCAAAGCTGGACCCCAAACAACAGTGGGGGGATCATCCTCTTTGTCAAGCTCTTCATCAAGCTGGTCTGGCCCTTCTTCATCATTATCAAGCTGGTCTTCTTCTTCATTGTCTCCCCTTTGCTACCTATCTTCTTTGTCTTCTTTGTCTTTGTCTTCTTCGCCTTTCCCTGATTTGTTAGAACCCTTCTCAGTGCCTCTGTGCCTCTTCGGGCTGTCAACCACAACAGGGGAAGCTCTGTTTAGACTGGTAGGAGCAGGACTATCTATTTAGAAAGGCTTTTAGTCAATTCAAGGTCTTTCATCTGCTTTTGAAACTTACTGCCATGGCCCACTGACCAAAGGAACTTCATAAAGTGATTCAAAAAGTCCATCCGAAACCTGATGGGGTCAAATTCATAAAAATCTTGCCCTGCTGTGTTTGTCCCAGACAAAACCCTACCAAAAAGCATTGAACCTCAATGTTGCAAAACAGTGAACTGGACTTACATTGCAACAGTCCAATCCCCATTGGGTTCTTTAGGTGCCTCACCAGCTACTAAAGCAATGTTAAAGCCACAAGCAGTAGCCAAGCTGTTGATGAGAGGCTGAGCAACAGCAACTAGATTCTTGCAGCAGCTGTGGTATAATCAGCTTTAACAGATGGAAAAAACACAACCTCACTGAGCACACTGTTCTTCATCCAATCCATTGATTGGGGTGGTGTTAGCCTCTTCCCATTTTGCAATCGATTTTTCATAGACCTCCTCTCGCTCTTTTTCAACAACTTCCTTAACCTCAGCTGTTTCTTGCTCCCAAAGCTCAGCAGCAATAGCAATGTGTCAGGCAAGCTCCTCCTTTTTGTTTGCAGAATGACCCCAGTGTGCTTTGTAGGCCTTAACAACCCTATCAGTATGATTGGAATGTTGCATATAGAATTTATGTATGGCCATACGACAGGGGATACAGCCTTTACTATGAAGCTTCTGGAGCCAGGGGTCAAACGGGTTGGTGGAGGCCTTCTGCTCTCTACTTCGACAATTTGTAAACCAGTTCTTGATTCTCTAAAAAGCACATTTATTCAACACAGGGCAAAGAAAGGAAACTGCACTTACACCCATCAGAATTTTGTCAGTTTCTTCTCAGGAGGCCGCTGCCTTCTCCTCAATAGCCTCTGCTAAGGCTTCATCACCTACGTTTTCCTCACCATTTTCATTGTCATCTTCATTGACTTGCTGATCTACAACAAAACGCTCGAAAAAGCCCACGATAAAGGCTTTTTTCGAGCCTTTGCCAGTGTCCAAAAACACTAGCAATTCACTCTTCAGATAATTGAGTTGTTCACCAAAAAAGTTATCTTTATTGCCATGTTTTTTTACTTTCCTAGTACGATATGATTTGGGAGGCATTTTAGGATTAGTGTGGCAGCAGATGACCAGGTCCACATGATTAAAGCATGAGCATGGCATGACCTCGTTGAACATGTTTTACCCACAGACCACAGAATTGCCACAGAAGAGCATTGGAAAGATGGGTAAGTTTTTTGCTTTTTCTTTTGTTTTTTGGCAATTTGTCTAACCAGACTGAGCTGACCCTGGCACAGTCATGTTGGCCTTTGCTCTGCTAGCAACCTCAGACCTCAGTGCTTGGTTTGTGGTAGGAGCCAATCTTGGCATGGCCAAAAACCCTCTTAGCACCTTCAGTTCTTTTCCTCTCTTGTTGGCTTTCTGGGTTAAACAAGCCAGGCTGAAATCAAAATAGGTTTATACAATCAAAAGGGGTTTTGTGTATATGACCTGGGAAGTTTCAGTACAATACAATGTCAAGTCAATGCCATTCATCTTGTAGAAGCCACACTCTCCAATTAGGACTGTGATGCTGGTCAAAACTCTGCCAAGTTTGAAGTAAACCCTCTTCCTGACCTTATTGAGCTCAGTGAGCTATCTCAATCTGAACCCGAGCATCGGCTGAGGATGCTTAGCAAAATTAACTGCTCAACCAAATGCAAACTCCAATCCAAACAGCACCAGCTCCAGAAGTGCAGGTGCCAGCAATCCAAGCAACAGACTGCCCGCAAGAACATCTCTCAGAAACTGAAATCTGAATCTGAATCTTGCTTTACCTGCCTAGAAAGCTTCAGCATTCAAGAACGGTTGCCAAGAATGCCTGGGCCAGTTTCTGCCAAGATTTCAACAACCACCAGCTATACTCAGCTACAGAGCTGGTAAATAGCAGATTCAGCTACATTTGCTGGGATGGAGTCAAGAGCTGGCCTATCCTAGACTGCGAGGGTAGGCTGATTGTGCTTCTAGCAGGCTCTCCTCGAGACCAGGTCAGTTGGGATAAATTGTGGCTGGAGGTGAAAGAGGCACTGGAATCAGCTGCCACTGAGATTAAAGCTGGCAAAAAGCAGGTAAATCACTGACAAGGCCTTTTTTTGACTCTGACCCGGGGTCCATATTTTGGAGGGGGCACCAAGGTGTGTTTTCTTACCTCTCTGCCCAACAAACCCACTTATGCAGCTTTCAGAAGGTTGAAAATGTAAAGCTGTCTCAGAAGAACCAACAGGCACTGGAGCAGGTCACCAGTAGCAAAGCCTTTAGCTGGCTGAGTGGCTTTCAAAGCAGTAAGCGCTTTCTCAGAAGAGACCAGGCTAAATGGTTGGCAGGTGCTATGAAGGCAATGAATGAGCCAATGTACCATGAATACCATAAGGTGCAAGACCAGCTTCATTCTCAGCATCCCAACCTAAAGAAAGTAAACGAGAAGAACCCATTCTGTTGCACAACAGTCAACCTTGGGCCCCAAACTGTTTGCCAGAAACACCTCGAATACGGAAACGGAGCCACCAGTTGGTGCATTATTTCTACTTGGGGAGATTTTGATCCTGAGCAAGGTGTCCATCTGGTTCTCTGGGATCTCCAGCTGGTGATAGAGTTTCCTGCTGGCTCGAGTGTGTTTGTTCCTTTCACAATGGTGCCGCTGTAGTGACCTACTCATCACCACCCTCTATTAGAGCCTCTTTATTGTTACTACTCATTTTACTGTGTTGATACTGATCTCTTCTAGATACCAGCCATATTCCCTTCACTATGCCTACTCTGTTCCAATACACAGTATCCCATTCCACCACTTAACATTATACTTTGATACCAATTCAGCTCTATACAAGATTTCTACCTCAATATTCACTTCATGAACACAAAGTCCCAGTTATATGCATTACAATACTGTTCTTACTTACATTCCAACTGAACCTGATGGATGTGAAGTACTAGCGCCCATTGGATTGTGGATTCTGCTTGCCCCATTATAGAGAACTGATCACCCTCTTTGGCTTGAAGCGACATGATTCCAATAGCTGAGCTGCGGTATAACCATTCTGATGTGTAGAAAGGTTTTTATTTCATTATATGGACATTTTACATGCTGCTTTTGTAACTATTATATAATCAATCATCCCTTGATTCAGAGTTACAAACGTCAAGTGAGCCTGAGCCTGAGAATGTCCATTGGAAGAGGTTTCCATTGGTCTATGACTAGAGTAAGTTTGTGAGCATTATACTAACAGTTACAGAGTACCAATAAACAAGACAAGCCCCCCTTTCTCTCCAAATCCCAGTCCAACCCTACAGCCCACACTTCACTCGACCAAAAGCCCCTTGTTCCACAAGCGGAATGCACTCTCCTACAACACCGCATTCCAACCAACTGCATGAAACCCGCTATTCAGTTAGCTGTGGTATCTTTCGCTGGGTGTACAACAGCTTCCAGACTGACAAAGAGTGGCTCAGCAATGCAACAGAGGAGCAGTGGGAGAGTTGGGGGAAGGAGACAGAAAAGTGTCTTGACAGTGGCCTGCAGATGTTTCACAAGATAGAATAGAGTGTTAGTTATAGAGTACAATGTATTCTTTCTTTCCAATACTAATACAGTTGGTATAACTGTTGTACTTGATATCTGTTCAGTGAGTAAAAGGTTTAAGCTGGGTATTCAATCACAGAACATAAAGGTGCCCTTCTGTCTGCTCTGTATCTCACTCTGTATAGACATCCAGGCTACCAGAAAGGTTTGATTGGGATAGAAAAACGCTTATACTACCTAGATTTGTGTGATACACTGGTATAGGGCATGGGTGTTGAAGGATATTACCATCTTATGTTGAACTAACAATTCAGTGACTTGTGACTAGACAGTACTGTCAACTTCTGTCTTTTGCACCCATCAATTGTTTCAAAAGCCATTCTGGATGGTTCTTATAACTGAAAACCCTGTCTTCCCAATGCTTGATCCACCTGAGGAGGCTGAAAAGCTCAAAGAGAAGCAAGCACTAACTGTGTAAGGTGTTGGGTTTGGTGAGATAGGTATGTCGGTCCTGTATCCTACCTACTATTATCAAAGAAGCTGATCCATGAGACAGAAACAAGCTCAGACTGCATGGAACCGAGGCTGAGCACCATTGGCAGTGCATGCTTAGTATTGTTCCTTGTATTTCTCAATAGCTCTTTGATAGAAAGCAGGCACAATTAATGGCTACACAGAAAGAGCAACTTTCTGAGACCCAAAAAATGCATGACCACAAGTATTACGAGTGGTCATTGTTCTCATTGTTCTATGCAACCTTGCTAACTACAAAGATAGGAATTGAGCCAAGATTTTGGAAAAACATCGGCAGAGACATGGGCAGTACATTCCCTTTCAATTGGCTGTATGCAGTCGAGGTCTCACATATGCCTCAGGCAGTACATTGCTAAACACGGCTATGAAAACTATTGTAAATTCTATCAACATTGCTCGTGGGAAGGGGCAACAGAAAAAACAAGGGGATGTAGGAGAAAATGGTTCAATGGCTTTACAATTGTCTCTAGTGATTGCTGCAACTGAATAGATCTTGTGCCCTCAGTCGGTTTTGGTGCAAAATTCTCAGGCTGTCTTTTGTTTTTTGGCTGTCATCCCACAAATTGACAACATCACCTCAAGCCTGAACGAGCTCTCATTCAGCAGTGATAAACCTCTCTGTGAACCCCTGTTTTTTTGTGACAGCCAGCACTTCAGGCTGCCACCTGACCACACCACCTTAGGGTGAACTCATGAGTGAGATAAATCACCCTAAGGTGGTCCAGGGACCACTGGTCTAGTGGTCCTTGCCATGGTCTTACTGTGATCTGCAGTGGTCTGACCACTGGTCTCCTGTGGTCTGGCCACCGAGTCCTGGTGCTCTGACCACTGATAGTGGTCTTCTCCAGTGGTCCAGCTACCCTTATATTTGTATCTAACTGCAACATGCCATATACATGTTGGTGTGTTAATCCACCTACTGTTTTTATAGATAGCTGATGTAGATGCTGAATCAAACATGTTAAACTTGCATTCAGGTGAAAGCTTAAGGGTTTCATTATAGTAATTACTCAGTCTTCTCCAATGAACAACTAGAGTGGGAGAAAATACAAAATTTCTCTACAACAGTCTGTAAAGTCAATACTAAGTGCCTGGACAACTATTTTTTATGTTTTGAAGTGCTGATCCTGATCATCTCGGACTCAAATCTGACCTCTCACCAGTCCATAGACTTATCAATCTTTTGTTGCTTGGTGGGATATCCATCTATATCACTGTCCAAATCCTTATCCCTGATCATCTGGTCCAGGTAACTGTGATGAGCAACATGCAAGTTAGAGTGATTCAAATGATGGCTGTGTGGCCACTGGAGCTTTGGAATTTGGCCAATTTGCATCTTGCATTCAAGATGATCTCTGACCACTATTGGTGTCACAATGGTGGTGACTTGAGGTGTGCTCATCAGGGTTTCTCTGTGAGTTGTGATCAATAGTACTGCAAAAGATCTTTTGGAGAATGGGTATTGTGTATATTGATCCTGGTCTGAAAATGTCAATGGTGATTTGCAAGTAGCCATGATACTCACCTGATCATTCATCTTCAGAATCAAACAACTGACTATGACCTGGCTGTTCATTTTGGCAGTGAACTGAGTCTTCCTGTTGTTTGTTTCCTAAATCCTTGAGGTAAGCAGGGAGTCTGCTACTGGGAGGAGGACTCTCCCATCAGAATCCTTTTAATTGATATTCAATGTATTTGTGAATGCTAAAACTGACTATAAATAGTCAGACTGTGTTTGAAATATAAGATAGATTGGTTGGACCACTTAGTAAGAGTATAACAAATGGTTGGACCACTGGAGAAGATCACTATCAGTGGTCAGACCCCAGGGGACCAGTGGTCAGACCATGGGGAAGGACCACTGTTAATGGTCAGATCACTGGGTCAGACCACTGCAGACCACTATCAAAAAGTGGTCAGACCACAGTAAGACCATGGCAAGGACCACTGGAAGAGGTCAGACCAGTGGTCCTTGGACCACCTTAGGGTGGTTTATCTCACTCATGAGTTCACCCTAAGGTGGTGTGGTCAGGTGGCAGCCTGAAGTGCAGCCAGAATG
Organism: Megacollybia marginata; assembly: GCA_003313965.1. Taxonomy (NCBI): domain Eukaryota; kingdom Fungi; phylum Basidiomycota; class Agaricomycetes; order Agaricales; family Porotheleaceae; genus Megacollybia; species Megacollybia marginata. The sequence goes on along the minus strand of QLOY01000008.1, from coordinate 5,335 downwards.
CAAGTGTTGACAAGAGGGATTTGATGAATTTGTATGTAGTAATGGTGGGCCATACCACCGGTATTTTTACAGATTGGTATGTCAGATTAGCTGGCTGTTTTGGTTGACAATTCTCTACAGGGTGATGTGTCAGAAATCTATCTCAGTGCCCTACTAACTGCTATCAGAAGGTGGACAATTGGTCTGTGGCGCTTTCTGCCTTGCTACACGGCCAGGGCTTAGTTTGTTTGAATGTTGACTTGTGTTTTATGATCTCGGCATAATTTGTCCGATTGCTCGCAGTTTGGCTGAAATTGATCCCAGCTCAATCTCACTGAGCTCCAGCCCTGGTTCATTTCAAGTTCGAGTGGAGCTCAGCCTTGCTGCAGTTGAGCTTGGGTAGTTTTTCAGATGCAGCATAGCTTGATTTTATGAATGCTCGTGTAATAGTAGTTTCTAATTTTACACACTCTGATTCGTCTGACGGTTATAACAGCCACTCTGTGGTGCTCAAATCTATTAAGTCATAATCTACAAGGACGGCCGTCATGCATCATTGCCCCTACAAATAGCCTGCCATATTTGCGTCTCGAGGCCAATTTCTGGCGGATTTTCGGTCTCTGTTCCATATCAGTGAGTGCTTCATAGAAAATGGTGAACATACTCACCACCTCAGAGTCCATATCTAACGAGCAAATGGACTCAGGCTTGTCTTCAGTGGTCTCCTCCGTACCCTGGGCCATCAGTTGTGACAGCTGACCAAGGGTGGTTTTCGACAATGCGACCAATGTTTCCACATCACTTTGGATCTTGACTTGAGCCTTTTCAAGGTCTGCAATACGAAGAAGAACTTGTTCCAAAATGTGTCGCATGTCAGACACGTCGCTGGCATTCTCCTTGTTTGCAATAGCTGTCAGTGGTGTGAGAACGGTCCAACTTCTTGGCTCAAACCACTTACATCATTCACTTCAACGTGTGTTCCGCATGTTACGAGCTGGCTGCCCTGCCAATGAAGACCTACTTACTATATTGCAGAGGTTCAGTAAGTCTTCACAGTTCTGCCTGGCTCACCTTCTTCATAGTAACTGACAGCCTGGGTTTCCCCCACGTCCTCGTTCAGCCATCCATTTTCACCAACAAGGCTTCAAACAGCTGGTAAGTTGGTACTACTAGACAGGAATGAACAATATCTTACTGTTTAGTCAGTGCACTTCCTTTTCTTTTTGTCTCTTCACACGACATGGTGTATTGGGTGTATTGGGGTGAGTGTCAATTGCAAGCATTTGAACGTGTGCTGACCAAAGTGAAACAATCACGTTTCAGACTGGTGTGCAGTGTGATGATCCTGCTTGCACTTTTACTTTTGGTCGAGTATTACAAGCACAATACAATTTTGGTTTACTTCTCTCTTGGATGGACTTCAGGCAAATTGTAGTATCTGGTGCTGGAAGGATCCATGCCATTCAAATTGACCCCTGAGGCCTCGCGTTGCCATCCTCGATCTTCCTTCCATGAGTGGCAGGATCAGATTCAGCAATCCAACAGGTATGGAGTATATTTGCCTTGGACTGTTGTCAGACGTTGTCGGTTGGTTTACAGTATGGCAAGCGGGAGTTGGCGCTAACAAAGGCAAGTGGACCTGTGTGGCCTGTCAAGACGATGTATGGAGGGACTCTAAGGCTGCACGTCAACATGAAAAAGCGCAATCTCACAATCAGTCTGTTGAGTACCTGATGTCGCGCCCACCTCTACCTGAACCAGAAGAGTCAACATCTGTGGCATCATCTCGACTTAGGGGTCCACTGGCAGAGCTCCTTGATGACCTCCGCTCCAGTCACTCTGGTACTCCCATTGAACAGCCTCAAATGGATGATAATGTCTCCTTTACTGTGGACACTGAAGCACTTACTGAAGACATGCAATACAGCAACCTTTCAGTCCCAACAGACAATGTTGGTAACATTGCTGATACTCTGCAGCAATGGCTCCTATATGGCCCAGAGGTGTCCAAAGACTCTGAAGAGGAAACTGAACAAGAGGATACTTTCGAACGCCTTGCTGCTTATGAAGGTATGAAACTACTGGTTGTCGATTACTCTTAAGTAATGCCATGGCTACCCAGATGATTCAACAGCACATCAAGGAAGACACCGAGCACGGCAGAGAGCAGCCAAGGAGGTAAATGCCGAGTGGTTTCCATAGACTGATAAAACAGTAATTTGATCTTGTCCACTTCTCTTACTCCATCTGACTCTTGTTTAGACCTGTATTCTGGACATTTTGCGACATCTTCCCTGCACTATCTTCTCAGACAAGCAGATGGAAATTATCACCTGGGGCATGGCAATGATGGGAGTTGATGACTTACCATTGACAAATGTACTCAAGGATGTTGATGAGTACCTACAATCGACTTGTGGGATTGACACGATACGGTACAAGGGCAGACTGGGTCATCTCTACTATGTCAACAGCCTTGCATCGATAATCGCTCAGGTAACACTATTCCTGGGCTACATCACTTCTCACTCATCAGGTTGCTTCAGGAATTTGCGAACCCACACATCCGACCTCACTTGCATCACTACCCTGAGGACTCAGGTCTGATATTGGAAGAATGTTGGCAAGCAAAGCACTGGCTTCATGAGCTGGATCCCGCGCTGACCACTCCAATGATTCGAATTGGATACAATGACTACTATGTATTTGAGCCTGCCAAATTGTGCAATTCCAGTGTAGTCATACCGATGCGATGGTTCACCCAGAAGTCGGAGCATGGCTCACCACGGTTTTTTGCAATAGCCCATTATTTGAGACAGGTAACTGATGCCGGGCAGTTATTAGGATGGCTAGTTGATGAGAGTACCACTATCGAAGTGCCGGCTTCTGACTTCCTGCTTAACTTCCCTCAATTGGTGGCCACATTTCAGTATGACAATTTGCCAGACCCTTGGATCATAATTGGTAAGTCATTACTCTGGTGTCCGCATCATAACAAATACTGAGAATGACTAGGTATTCAGCAGGCGGGTGGTGGTTTTAGAAAGTGGTCCCATTCCGATCCAAGTAAAGGTAACCCATGGCGAGAAAAGGCTAAAGGACATCGAGTTGTCACATTTCTCATGTGGCTTTACTGTGATGATACCTCGGGAAACACTTCTAAGAAATGGAACAAGCATAATTCATTTCTTTTCACTGCCGCAGGACTTCCATGCTCAATGACCCAGCGGGAAAGTAACATTCACTTTCTTGCCACGTCCAACATTGCGCCACCATTGGAAATGCTTGATGGCATCGTTGATCAACTCGAGTCAGTGGTCTGCTCAGACCATAGTGATTTGCCACTGATGAACTATACAGAGAGGGTCAAACCAATGGTGTATGGGCCTGGGACTGCACCACAAAGGAGATGATCCTAGTGATTCCGGCAGTGCTGGCACTTTTAGGTGACAACCCCATGCAAAGTGAATTGGCATGTCATATCAGCCTGAAGGGCAAGTTCTTTTGCCGCAACTGCTGGGTCAAGGGCACCGAAAGCACATCTCAAGAGCCAGCAACAAATACTACTGGCAATGATTCAGACTCTGGTCTGAGTGAGGTGTCATCAGGTGGCGAATGTACCTCCCGTAAAGTACGTCAAGAGACACTGGCTGAGCTTGTTGAACGGGCAAAGCGATTTCTTGGTGTAAGCCATGACCATCCTGTTGAGCATTTATGGAAACTGACCCACCTGCAGGTTAATCCAGCTTGTAGTAAAGATGAGACAATGCAGCAGCTCCGTTCAATGTTCAAAAATTGGAGGAAAGACTGCATATTCCAGATCCAAAACAGAGAGTGGATTAAAGGATACCTTTATGGAACATTTCATTAACAACATTTTTAGTATCACTGCAAAGCTGACAGGGACACATGCATCCAAGCAAGAGCAATTGGACAAGGTGGTAAAGAAAGACTTTCCTGACGTTCCATACAGTCCAGTCTGGCGAATCAAAGGTTGGCTCTTTGATAACACACTTTGGCACTGACGGCAATGCTGCAGGACTGGATCCTCATCAAGATACTCCAGTTGAGATTCTTCATGTTATTCTCCTGGGTATCATCAAGTACTTTTGGCGTGATGTCATGTCACGTTTGAAAGATGCTCAAAAAGAGTTACTGATCACTTGTTTGAACTCATTTGATGTCAGCGGTCTGGGTGTTTCTCCACTGGCTGGAGTCATGCTTGTCAAATATGCTGGATCACTGACAGGTCGAGATTTTTGTGTTATCAGTCAAGTTGCCCCATTCGTTCTGTATGATTTAGTGCCAACTGCATGTTTTGAGACATGGGTGGCCATATCTAACCTTGTTCCGTTGATTTGGCAACCCAATATAACCGACTTGGATGCACACATTGTTGGTTTGACTCCTATTCTCCATATTAAAATAGAACTGATGGTTTTCTGACTACTATTAGGTCTCTATGGAACAAGCTATCAATCATTTTCTTGCTTGTACTGCCAAGTGGACACCACGCTGGTTTAACAAGCCCAAATTCCACATTCTTTGCCACCTCCCTGCTCATGTATGACACTTTGGGCCTGCGATTCTGTTTGCGACCGAAGCCTTTGAATCTTTCAATGCCGTAATCCAAGCCCAAAGCATCCACAGCAATTGTCAGGCTCCTTCTCGAGATATTGGTTGTGGGTTGGCACGATGCAATCACAACTGCCATCTACTTTCAGGTGGTTTCTTTCACAAGCCTAAAACATTAGTGCTGGTTTCAAATTCCGAGGACAAGCACAAAGAGACTGGTCAGTCTAAGCGCACAATGCCATTCAGTGACCGTCCTGAAGATTGGTGTTGTGTGGGACCGAGTGCCCTTGCACTCACAAGGCCTGGTATCCGCCAACGCAACATTGTCAATGATGCTCTGGGTCTCAGTCTGGAGGATGTGCCAAAGGCAGTTGGTACATGGTCTATGCTCGGTTGAACTTTGTGCAACTGGATTTCCATAGGAGCATGCACTTTGCTGGCACAGAAGAGCCATTTAAAATGGTCAGCTACATTGATTGGCCAGAGGCTACCGACTGCAGTTCCCAACACTAGCCAGTTACAGTTCAACTTATGTCGTTCTATTGTCTGTCAAAATGGCACAGAATGCCATCTAAACAACTTTGTTTTGTGCTCGGATACGATGATACGCCGGTTATGCGGCTAGACCTACAAATCGACAAGAACTACCTCCTAGGCTATCCTAGAAGTCCGAGGATGAGTATAGGTTCGCTTAGAGTGTCCGTGATATTGATACTTGAAGGTTGAACGCCCTCGGAGCTTCGACACTCGTTACTAGCTGTCGATCTGTGACTTAGCTGGC
>QLOY01000007.1:0-23535 GCA_003313965.1 Megacollybia marginata | reverse complement strand
GTATTCAAAAGTCATGGCTATAGCCATGAGAAAAGGCTTTTTGGATCTCATGGTTATAACCATGCTATGAGGCTTTTTTATAGCTGGATATATCCACTTAGAAAGGCTTTTTGAAGGGGCAAGAGGTGCACGTACAATGGTCTCGAGTTTGTATCCTAGTGCAGCAAGACAGTCTTCGAGATTACTGTAACATTCGGTGAGATTCACAGAAACAGTACGCGAACAAATTCAAGTGTCTTGATATCTATTGCAAGCGAGGGCTCAAGTGGAGCACACAGAAAGAGCCCTCGTTGAAGCAGCTGAAGAGCAACTTGATGTCGATTGCATTTGCGAAGTCTTATCTCCTCTATTTTAGAAAAACGGATGATCTTGATGTTAAGTGTATGAGCTTCGTCACAGGCACATGCAAGCCCATACTCCTGAGGTCGATGAGGCAAAGGAGGTCCGACTTGTAGATCAAAGGTACGTTGGTGGCGAATTACAGGACCTTTGGTTCGAGGGCGCATTTTCTGGGGACACAAGCTTGGTTCACAACTCAGAACAAAACAAATAATCATGCTATAAAATTGTCCACAAGACTATAATACAACCAAATACAACCTTGTTGTTTACAACGATCATTCAAAGAGGCCATGGGGAATGATAGGAGGTCGTCCAAAAACTGTATAGAACAAGGCTGAATATACCCTAGCCATCACTTCCTCGAATTGCTGCAATTCAGTCTCTGGAATATCCTCCCATCCGTCGTCAGGTACCTGAGGCATTAACTGTCCTATGTTGACGCCCTGCCACACAGACATTATGTCCCAAAGCGCAAGCAGGTGAGGAACGCGAGAGTGAAGAGCATTCGCTGCTAACCCTTTGTCTGCTTCACTGATACTAGGGGCTAGAACAAATCGAGTACTGGTTCCTCCGTAGCATTTGAGGATACCAAGATATCGAGGTGAAGTTTTTCCAAGTGATATTAAACAATCATCGTCGCAAAGGTACTCGTCGAGGGCTGTCAGTTCAAAGCAGAAGTTGAGTTCTGCCAAGTCCCACAGTATCTCCTTGATGACACGAGGATTGGCAATCCTTTGCTCGTCTAACCGTTCGCCATTCCAAAAGATGTCTGATAAATTCAACTCGTTAAGCTGCAGCTCTGAATCGAGCACTGAGCCGCATCGAATGGATCGGAATCTTCTGTCCTGATACCAGTGTCGAGAGTTACGATGCAAACCTGAAAACTTACACAATCTTCTTGCGTCGCTTCTTCCAGCTCTCAAGAACTTGCTGGATCGCTGTTCGCTTGTTAGTTGGGGGCGTGGGCGATGGTGGCAGCAATGACGATGATGAAGGCATGGTGGTGGTAAGAGGGAAAGAGGTGGAGTTTGAAATTTGGCTGAGACACGTTCTGATTATAGCACGTGCCTTGATTCTACACTTATCTTTACTCTCAGAGTATGCGCGTCTTAGTTGTTCGTGATGACAGTGATGACAACAATGACATGGTGAGTTAGGAAGCGAAAATAGCCAGACGTGTTTGTTGATTACAGCACATGACAGTTTGCCTCTACTTCTCCATACCGCGACCATGTCTCAGAACCCTCTCTACTGCTATTTTCCTCCACAAATACAATGTGTACCTGCACTATATAATGTTTTAGTTGAATACGAGAAGTTCAATTTGGCTCGCAAGTGCAGAACTGACGGGTATAGGTTTTTTTCTTGCGATATTTCTGATTTCGTAGGCCATCGCCAGTCTTAAGCAATGTTGTATATGCTTTTCTCGTGGACTTGATAACAATTGGGTGCTCTTCACCTTCCAGATTCGATCCATTCACCAATTTCACTACTACTCTCTGCGACAGGTCCTTTCAGCCCGAACACAGCACTCTTATAGCTCAAAAGCAGGCTGTGTACGTGTATTGCATCTCAATTACCAGTGCTTAGCTTTAACAGGCAAGTTTGCTATCACCTAGCTACCAAAGGGATTGAAGGGCTCGAGGAGCTGGTTCTTGATTTCTGTTCCTTTGAGATGTTGCTGAGGGAGGGTGGTGAAGTAAAAGAGAACAATTTGCTTGTGCGCTGATACGCCGGTTTTGTGGCTAAGCTTATAAACTGGCAATGTTATCAACATAAGTTGGGCTATAAGGTTGAGATGTGTCTATTGACTCGTCTATGGTCTGGCGTTACTTCTAGACTTGGTGACTGAGTACGCATCTGGCTTTGACACTCGTTTGCGGCTGTCTTTGCTCGAGACTAGGCTGTATACTGAGTTGGGTCTTTCTTAAACATGGCTAGTATAGTTAATTGGTGTCATTGATGATCCTAGACGAGTTGAACTCTCAGGAATTCATGTCTAGTGCTACGAACTGTACTACGGCTATGATTCGCGATGATCACGTGATCGAGTCTAGGGGAAGGGGGAAAGAAAGTCGAAAGGCGTTCTCTAGACTACCGGAAACACCTGATCCAGCATCGCATTCGTCAGCATTGGTGTACCGCATGGTCCACTGAGTCATCTAGAGTTGGGAGAGTGCTTAGAAAACAGGACTAGGAAAGTCACGGTATCGGATAGGCCAATCACAGGGCACCTGAGGCTTAGTAAAAGCGTTTCAAAGCAGTACCTGGAATGCAGATCCATGTGGATGCATTGCTAGAACTGCTCTGCCCGGGTACAGCCATACATCAAAAATAGGGGTAGGTGGCGCAGCATATGGCAACCACCCTCAGAGATCCCTTTCTAGTATTCATTTCTGATTCATCTATTATTTATCGGACCGTATACACGCATGGCCAGGTACATACAATCTCGATTCATCTATATTTATATCCCTAGAACTGTATATAAGGATGTCTAGGACTCGTAGTATCACTAGATGACCACCCCTTGCCTACGATTTGTATTTGGCTTGGTGTTGAATGATTGGATTTTGTTTGGTTCATCTCTAGTGTGAGATTGACGTGTTGCGATTTGAGTTTTGGGTTAACAAGTTTGTGATTTTGAGTTTGATTTTGAGTTTTGAGTTAAAAGTTGGTTTTGCACTCGTTGGTGCATTGTTTTGTGTTGGATATCATCATCCGCTGTTTCTAGAAGTTAGACAACTTCTCTAGAAGTCCGAAACTTATACTAGTCTGAAATAGACAAAGTTCCGAAGCACTACCTCTGCTTGAGACATTTCTCTAGAATAACAAAGAGCTAAAACTCACACTCCCCGGGACATTAAAAGACAACTAGTGCGTGTTGTTTGTGGTGTGTTTTGTGGTTTAGAGGCTTTGTTCCGACGCCTTAGATCGCAGTTCTCTCCCTAGACTTCGCGTCGACAGTTCCGCTCGAGTGCACCACCACCCCGAGTGTCCCTATCATCGGTGAGCTGGAAGTCTTCATCGTCTGGGAGATATTGACTCAGAATAATTTTTCGTTCTTGTATAGGGTTAGAGAAAGCCTTCCAGCAGGGTTTGGCACCTCCTGTGCTTTCCTCTGTGAACCAGGATTAAAAGACATCATAAACAACATGAGCACTGACTATAAATCATTCCGACATAAGCTCTCAACACCCTGCAAATGGCTGTAAGGAACCCGGTGCTATTTGAACCCGGCTGTTTAGGAAGGAATGGCCAATTCATTCCATTCTCCTGAGGGTGGACTTCCAGTGTTGCCCAGGAGGGTAGGTCACCTCCCTTCATTATCTTCTTACTTCTCGTGTCTTCGTTGCCCTCCTCACTCTGATCATGATCTTCAAATACCTGGGAATATTGCTCCCAGTCAGTGGCAATGTTCAACTTTCCCTGGAGAACTTGCAGATACTGGGAAGAGAATTTTGGTTCAGCCTGTGTTTCAGTGCTGGAAGAGTTAAGTTTGCGATGGGCAGGGAAAATGAACTCACAATCCACGCCCTCTGTGTCGACCTAAGAATAGAAGGCAATCAGTCGCATCCCCATTGATGCAAACTGCCCTTTCAGAAAGCTATCAATGGACTTGCCCTTGTCAGACATAGCAGTGCTGCATAGTTTCAATTCAGATTGGCTTCAAGTTAAGGGTTGGAAGAACTGACTGTCTTTTGAGATCAGGATCAACGCCTCTTCCTGCATTGTATTCCTTTGCATCCTGCTCACAGTCTTGCTTTTCCTCCGGCGTGAGGCTATCCCACATGTGTTTTAGGGTGGGATTATGGAGTTGTCAAAACCTGCTTTCCAAGCAGCTTCAATCCCCTCCTGATACAAGTCTGGGTAGCGGCTGCAAGCTGCTTTGTGGCCAGTCCACTTTTGGGGTAGGGTGACCTTTGACATCCTGCCATCGACCACAGAACCGCCAGCAGAGAGCACAACGGCCTTACTGTGTTGATTGAACCAGTTTTTCACTCTCTGGGGTTATAAGAAGATTAATGGAGTAACAGTAGCATATTGCCACTCACTTGCTCCAAGTCGCCCCAGTCTCGGTCTTTATCGGTAGCCCGTATCTCTGAGGCAACGGTGAAGACCAGGGAAGTCCTTTGATCACGTTTGGAGTCCAAATAATCTGTTGCCTTCTTCTTCAAAATTTTTCTCACTGGTTTGGTGATCCAAAGAACCCAATCAGGTTTTCTTAAGATACCTTGGCTAGGCCAGGGGTATCTTAATCTTGCTCAAGATCCAACTTAAGTTGAATCACTAAGATATAGACACCCTAGCTACAGTATAAGTACTACCTCAGATTCATACAACTTAAGATGACTGCAGCTTAATATGACTTCAACTTAATAGGACTTAATCTTATGGCTTAAGATCGAGCACTCAAGACAACTTAAGACCCATACGACTTAAGATCAGCCTCAACATCTTAGGGCAACATTCAACTTAAGAGCAGCTTAAGTTATCCCAAAGGTCTCAAGTGGCAGGGACTGGTGAGGGATGCTGACACTGTCACGTGCTGCTTGGGCAACATGTCTCAAGTTGCATAGGGGAGTTGGAATAGACATGATTGACATGTCCAGACACACCACCATCAACTCTATGCATAGAGTTCACAGAATTATCTGCAAGGTCTTCAAACTAGACATAATCAAGAGAATTTAAATCCACTTAGCTAAAGATGTCCAGATCATTGCCCATGGCAAACACCAATCTTCTGGGGGTGTGTTAAGACATCCCGCACACATGCTAATCTCAATAGTTGGTGAGGGGAACGGCTATGTATGCCTGGCGTGTGGCCGTTCGAGACAAGACTGTATCAATCACGTGTCCGTTTTCGTGCAGACAAAGGCTCTAAGTCATTCTCATTATACATTACAACTCCAATACTACACTATGTATCAATCAGTTGACCCTAATAATTAGTCAGAAGTCCTGAAATGCGTTGTCAGCAGCCTTTTCTATGCTCAAAATCACCAACCAGATAAGCTTTGTGGATGCCCTACACAGTGTCAGTCATCATGTCGAGGGTTAGCTGCCAATCTCACCAGTGATTCCATCCATGCTGTTTCTTTAGCCCACCATGCATCAACCTGTTGATGCAATGTCTTTTTACCTGGATGTATGAACTCTGGTTTTCCCCACTTCTCAAAACCCCTCCCTTGCTTGCCTAGCCAGGCTTGCATACACAGCAGCTGTTTTGTATGCATACGCAACCCTTCCAGCATCCTCACCAACAGCACATCTGAGCCAGACTTTCGCATTGTAGTCAAAGAAATTTATTGTCCTGGCAAATTTGGCATGCTTCAATTCATAATGCTCCATCTCCCAGTACATCTCAGCTTCTGCCCGGAGCCATTGGACTCTGTCGGCTGGTGTATTGAGTCAGTGAATAGCCCAGTAGCATGAGACACAAACCTTTATCTTGCCAATCAGACAACTCTTTCGATGACATTGCCTTGTGTTTGCCCAACGTCCAGATCCAGCTGTCGGCTTTGGCTGCAAGAAATCACTTTTTCATCCCTCTGTGAGCCAATTCACTCACATTGTTGATTGTCGTCTTCTTGAATCCTAGCGCTGCTCATGTCATTACCTTGTTTGAGCTCCATTTCTCTTTGGCTTTTTGGGACTTTCTCACATGCTTCCGTGGGCGCATTTGAGTGAGTATCGCCTATCAACATTGACAGAGACATATTGCAAAAATACGCACCTTCATTTTCCTCACCTATCTCGTCCACATCTGTACTGCCATTATTATCATGCTCATCATTCAAGGTTCTGTTGGACTGCCCTATTTTCCCCCAAAGTAAACCATCACTTCGTCTTGAATCCCCCAAACCCCTTTTCTCTGTTGTTCTCTTCCGAAACGTGTCACCAACCGTGAGCTGTGGCAATGTGTCGTCATCTTCAGAAATGAAATCCAATGAAATGAGTGCTTGATGTGCTGCATTGTAGGCGTCAATGGCTAGATTGCATGCAATGAACAAAGCATCCAATCTGGTGTTACTACGAGTGTTCTGCTTTTGCTCCCGGTCATTCTTGAGTTTATCTGTCTTGACTGCCCCGATATCTTTGACTCTTCTTTGGAGGAGTAAGACAACATCATAGGCCTGTCCCTGTTGAAGTTCACATTCTGCCATACCCAGCTCCATGAGTCCCATAGTCCTCTGCTGGGTGGCTTTGAAGTCTGATGGCAGGAACAGTGTCTCCTCTTCAGGATTGACCAATTTCTTGGATTTCCATGCAGCATAGTCCATGATGAGTGGCATCAGGACTGGTGAAAATGCACCAGACGGTTTGCAAGTTTGGTTCGACACTGCTCGATTTCATCTCTTTGGGTTTGAAGGGGGTGTCTGTTCTCAAGTGCGACCAGTTTCCTTATCTTCATTCTAGTTCACCCAGTCAGAATACACACATAAGAATGTTTGAAAGCATACTGGTGCTTTTGAATTTTGAAACCATCTTTCAGGAACGCTGGCCTTGAGACAGGAAGTTTCTTCTTCTCCAGATCTGCTTCACTTTCCTCCTGCATCAGCTTGTCATACAGTTGTTTCAGCAATGGAACTAGATGCACAAGCAGTGAGATGCAGCCTTTACGAGCGTCTACATACAAACCTTTGTTAGACTGAACATAGACGCTCTTTACACATTTCTGGTTCTTGCTAGTCTAAGGCTCTCTGGATAAGCAAGACCAGTTGGGAGAGCGATCCTTGAACAACTCAGACAAATCCTGAAAATGGTCTCTCTTGTCTTCATATAACTTCGCTGAGAGGACCAACTCCTTTTTCAAGCTTGCACCTGTTACTAAGTCAGAATAGTTCAATCACAAGGTTGCAACACACCCATAGAGACCGTTTTACCCCAGTTCCAGTGCGAATGGCATTCAATGATAGTGTCTTGACAGTGTCCACCATTCTGTTGACGTACAAATGCACCAATCTGATTGAGTTGGGGCCAGTACTGTTCTGCTGTCTCTCCATGGAAGTGCCTGCTACATGCTTTGTAAGTGATACAGAACATGACAAAACACCACAGAATATGGTCTGTTATGTGGAGGGCCGGTATGCTGGTCTCTATTTGAGAGATTATCTTGATTAAGGTTTTGTCTTTGATGTTCTCTCGGAAACAGGACACGAGATTCACAACGTACTTGCACTCGCTATTGTAACTATGCCATATACTGGGTAGTTGGTCTGGGTCCACTGGGCATAGCTTGAAGACCTGTGCCAGTGTGGAGTCGACAATAGCAAAACTGTTCCCGGAGTTAAGCGCTTGTAATATATTAATGATAAATCACTTACCACTCACCCTGTAACATATCAGCTGTTGAAAGCACAAATACATGGTCACACTGGCTCTGCACAACTCCTGAGCACCGCATGTTGCCAAACTTCCTATGATTTTGATGATTGATTGCTTTAATTTAATTGCAAATGGCCTTCTGCATTTGTCTCAATGAGAAAACAGACTAAACATGAAATGAGACTTGCCTCCATCATTACTAGACAATCTTTTAGGTATTGTAGATATTTCTCCTTGTCCTCATAGTAGGCCCTTCCTGCATATAAGGATACCTCATCAGGATCATTATTCTTTGCATATTGGTTATACTGGAAGTTGCTGTCACTGGTAATCCATAGTTGACAGAGATGTCACAGATATCGAGGAGCACTCTCCCAGCCAGGTAGCGTATTCACCCCCCCACTCTGGGCAGGCAGGGCAATAAACAACCAAGGAGCTTGCTGGATGGTGAGGAAAGTGTTGGCTAAGATTATGAGCTTGACCAGACCGTTTCAGTGAAGTTAAGTAACCCCACATTCGGACGGCATGCAAGAGTGATGCATGAATGTCCTGCAGAAACATGTTACACAATCACTTCTCTAAATGCAACCACCCACTGAGGTATCAGCCAGGAAAACAGAATCTGTGAGACGCTGAAGACTTGTCACAAACTGCTGCGCGCTTAGCTTGCCTTGGTGTCTCAGCATGCTATACAACTCGAGTACAACAAAGGTATACCCTGTCTTCAGTCCCTGTATACTTCCCAGGAATATTTTCGCTTGCATCAATTGGTCTACATCATGCTTGGGATGTGTCAGCCTACTATGAAGGCACTGGCAAAAAGAAATCCGTGTGTCGTGAATTCCATTGATGTCGACAAGCATGAATTTGACCGCTGGAGTGGGATTCGGACAGACAGATCCGTTGTGGCCTAACTGAATGGCAAAGTTGTTGTCTAATGCAGAGATATCATAGAGAGTGAAGAACCCCTCCGTTGGTTGCCAATGCAATGCCCAGTGCATTGGAGTGTTGCGATGCTTTTCGAAGAAGCACTGAACACAGTATGGTAGTGGTTCTACACACTCTTTGCAGATGGTGGTCTGTGGCCGCTGCTCCTGGCATGAGCAAGGTTCACCTATCTGAGCAGAAGCATGGCAGTCAAACATATGGTCAAGCAAGTAGTTGGTCGCCTCGATATAATCGTTCATTATAGCAGAATTCTGAGAGCAAATTCAATACGGAGCTCAAGAGCATGTAAAATGTACAAACCTGAGATTTGTGTAGTTTGTTTTGCTCATTCAGGAGCTGCGAATCTGCATCCTCTCCTGGGGTCTGTTGAGCAGCCTTCTGCGGTTCAGGAATCGGGAGCTCGGGCAGAGGTAGCTCAGGCAGGTCTAGTGATTCAATTGTAGTGCTGGTAGTACCATCAACTACATAGTTACAATCCCCCATTCTATGGTTATGGTGAACTGATTATTCATTCATCCAAATTGGTTATAAAGCTCTATTCACGGTATTGGTGTGAGAGGCAACAAAGGCTCAGGGTCATCACTCCATGCATCGTCACAGAAGGGAGTTTTCAATACATACTTCCACCTTGACACTGATCAGTCCATGTAACAGGTACATGTATAACTTACCCTGGCTTCCTCTTAGCATCATTCCGTGGGCGGGGAGGTGTCGCAGGGACGGGTCTGTAGAAGATGTTAGACTACTTCGAGAAATGTTACTCAGACTTGCTGATGTGGCTTCCTGCGACTGCGACAAGGTTTCTCTTGAGTTAAATGCTTATTGGCTGACTTCTTTTTCCGTGAAGGCTGTGTATCTAGCTCCTCAATTTCGTCGAGCGGTTGTCTACCAATGGTCAAGAAAGACCTAACAAATGGGATGGTACGAACTTTAGATGGGGATTCAAAGTCTCAGTCAGTGCAGCTGATGTAGAGACCTTGTGACAGCTCTTGTAGGAGCCTTGTTGGGTGGCTTCATTCTTGACAGCTGGCTTTGCCGGTATGTTGACGTTGTCAGCCTTTTGGCTCTTTTTCTTCTTCTTGGAAACATTCGAACGAGTGGATTCTTCAGCTGGGTTCCCAGTTATATCCATAGTATTGGTCTTCTTCAGCTTGATTGATCTTGGCGAACAAGTGAATTCTTTGGCAGGGTTCCCAGCTGAGTTCATCATATTGGTCTTCTTCGGTTTGATAGGACTTGGCAGCCTCCGACTGCTGTGGACTATTGAACTGATTAGATGATGATTCATAAGAACAAAGGCAATACTTTGGTCTTCATCATCTTCGTCTTCATTGTCTTTGTCTGATAGCATCGTTCAGCTATGCTTCGTATTCAAACTGTCCAAGCTATCAGTTGAAAAACTGCAAGCACGCTTGTCACGCAGAGCATGTTGTACAGGGAGGTCATCAGTGGATTTGGTTGACAAACTGTGAGCACATTGTACAGGGAGGTCATCAGCGGATTCGTTTGGAGAGGAATCTTTGGCAAAGGGCTGCATCGTCTTTGCATTCTGCGAACCATCCTTTCCAACCAGTTTGAGGTGTTGGCTAATATCCTCAGCCTCGCTGAAACGGAAATCATTTTCACAGAGCCACTGCGCTAATGTCAAGACTTGGCTGGGATTTTTGATGTGGAGGTGAATGCCACCAGGCAACTGGAGCTTGGCTGTATCGTAGAAGATATGTGGCTTTTCAGCAATGTAGCTGAAGTCAGGAGCCTCATCTAGCGCTGAAAAGATGGTTGGATTCAATTCAACCACTGGTGAGTAGACACATATGCCAGAGATGCAGAAGACTCTCTTGGATTAACTGCCTAACCTGACCCAGCACGGCTGCATTCAGATCTACTTCATTCAATTTGACATGGGTTGCAGACGTGAGGGCTGTATAGGTGGCATTCAGCATGATTAAAGTCTAAGGTATAACATACCTGGTATAACTGCTTCACACCATTTTCCATACAGCTTTTGCAACGTTCTGAAGGCCTCAGCGGCCCCCAGAAATTCAAGGAACCCAGGTGCATCTGGACGGCCGTGAGCTAAGATGCTGGTAGTGGCAATCAGAGACGAGGCAGAATTGAGATATACACTTACGTTTCCACAGTCAAAGCTCTGTTAGATGCCTCCCTATACGCAGTGAACATCAGACTCTCTGCAGTGCCAATAGCTCCAGATTGGTTAACCGCACTGAGGTGAGTAGTCATTGCACAACTATATAAGGCTTGGTTCCTTAAAAATTGTCAGTGATATGGATAAGCAAGTGGAAGTGAGCATACTCAGCAACATTGACTGCCTTCCTAGCCAACTCGTCATACTCTGGTTGGTTGGCAGCATCCCAAAGCTCCATGAGGGCCAGTTGATAAGCTGCGCCACTATTGCTGCAAACACCCGACTGTTGCTTTTGTTTGGCTGCTGCCTGTATGTGTTCCTTATTCATAGATTCGAAAGTTTCTTTTCCCGTGCTCAATGAGCGGAAACCGAGGACTTGTTTCGTAGCTGTATGCATGTTATTGTAACACTGGGGCGCATTGTGCTGAGAAGGGGTCATGGAATGTAGTGCATGCTTGTTTTTTTCTTGAGCGTAACTGTTCGTCAATGTCTTATCAAATTTCTTAAAAGACAATTGAGCCACAAATAGCATTTAGACTGAAAGCTTACGTCTCTCGCAGCTTTGGGATCAGTAATGCCACTCCAGACTGAAGACTCTTCGAGTTCCTGAATTGCCTGTGCACGTTTAGCCTTGATTGTCACCTCTCTGACGCCCTTGCTATATGTAGGATTGTGGCTCTTGAGGAATGGAAGCCATTGGGTATCTCTCCACTGTGTGATCCACTTATGTTGATCATCCGTCCAAAACTTGGAGGTCACTGTTTGGTGATTGTGATTGACAGGCATTGCAGAGCAGGGGGAAGGGGGAAGGTAGGTCCAAGCGAGATACCAGGGCATATTATATTATGGCGAGGCAGGCATTGTTACTACAAGACCGTCAGTGTGGATGGTCAATGCTTACTGCTTTGTAGGGCTGTACAAGGCAGCAGTATTATACTGTGAAGGAAGACAGGGCACATATTTGTCACAAGTTGAACATTGACTAGTTGACTGTGTTATGAACCAAACTAATTATTTAGTCAGTGCTAGTGTAACTAGGAGCACCGAAGTAAGTTGGTATTTGTTTGGCAATGTATTCTCTGGCTTACACAACAATTAAGTCGTGACAATTAAGTGTGGCAAGTGTAAGTGTCTTTCTTTGACAATGAAGAGATTTATCGATATTTATCAGTTTACAGGTCATCCAGCTGTTACATTCGTTCGTTACAAGTTATTCTACCCCATCAATTTAACAGTGATTTCAAACAAACCTCCCATCCATCATCATCATAGATAATCTCATCACTGCATTGGAGATGGCAATGCTTGGGCTCTGGAGCTTCGTCATTTTTCAATTCCGAGCTTGGTGAGCATCTTCTTTTGCTACGCCCTTTGCTAGCTCGAGCGGAAGATGGCAGGTTCGATGTTGAAGAAGCTGACATGCTGGTTGTCTCAGGCTGCACAGGAGTCATCAAAATCCAAGTGGTGCTACAACGATGTGTGCCAGCAGTGGATGGAAGACTTTCTGTTGGATATTGTGAGCCTGGCTTTGTGAAGCTAGGAAAGAATTAACACGTATGCTGTTTCTTCAAGAGTTTCACCTCAGCCTTCAAGTCTTGTATAGTTAAGTTGTCCAACGCAAGTTTCGGACTGCAGATAGCAATGTGGCATCGGACACACTGATCAATATAGAGGATGTGCTAATCATAGTGAATGTGTCTTACCTTCGCTCTCAGCTGACCAAATTCGGAAATGGGTATGCAGGACCATGCCGCCATAATGAGGGTGATTTCCTGGTGTTTGGATGGAGAGCAGGAACATGTCAGAACAGTGTAAGCTTCGCCCTTGCCATACAGGCTATTATATACATGGGTCATGTATGGCGAAAAGGTGAACTGCTGGCCTTCAGCAGGCAGAAAGAGTGGCATTTTGAGAGGGAGGAAAATGTGGTCCCATACTGGGGTTTTATGCTGTGGTCAATGCATGTGCACGTGTTGCTTGCTAGCAAAGCTTGCAACTAATAGGTGGGTCTTGTATTGTCATAAATCGACCATTTGTTGATGCTTTTCTTGTCTTTGCAGAACCTACATAATGCAGGCTGTACACTCTAGCTGGCATCGAGTACAGAATGTCTGGAGGCGACCACAATGCAGAGCTGAAAATGTATTTTTACCACAAGGTACGCTCTATTGCTTGCATCATACTGAATCTGATATGCATTCCAGGCTAATACTCCTCCTTATAGCATGTCAGTGTTTGTGGTGTGCGACAAGATCAACCTCCTCCATCGTGCCAACATCGCCACCATACACCAAGGCTTTGGCAGGGATATGCCCCTCCTGTTTGAGTGGTACTGCCCCATCACCGATCAATTCGAATTGGAGGATATTATGACCCTCCCAATCTACGGCTACATTGCTATCCTCAGGGATGCTTCAATCGCAGATGAGGAGTGTCCTGGCCTCGACAGCCTTATTGCTCGACTTTGTAACTTGAGGGATTGACAGGAACCCTCTTTGACAGTAGGAGAGTGGATTTCAGGACTTCTGACTGATTATTAGGGTTAACCGATTGATACATAGTGTAGTATTGGACTTGTAATGTATGAGAATGACTCGGAGCCTTTGTCTGCACGAAACAGACACATAATTGATACAGTCTTGTCTCGAATGGCCACACGCCAGGCATACATAGCTGTTCCCCTCACCAACTATTGAGATTAGCATGTGTGTGGGATGTCTTAACACACCCCCAGAAGATTGGTGCTTGCCATGGGCAATGGTCTGGACATCTTTAGCTAAGTGGATTTAAATTCTCTTGATTATTTCTAGTTTGAAGACCTTGCAGATAATTCCATGAACTCTATGCATAGAGTTGATGGTGGTGTGTTTGGACATGACAATCATGTCTATTCCCAACTCCCCTACGCGACTCGTTGCGCAAGCAGCATGTGACAGTGTCAGCATCCAACCTTGCCACTGCCTGCCACTTGAGACCTTTTGGGGATAACTCAAGCTGCTCTTAAGTTGAATGTTGCCCTAAGACATTGAGGCTGATCTTAAGTCGTATGGGTCTTAAGTTGTCTTGAGTGCTCGATCTTAAGTCGTGTTGGTCTTGAGTTGTCTTGAGTAGTCTTGAGTGCTCGATCTTAAGCTGTAAGATTAAGTCCTATTAAGTTGAAGTTATCTGAAGTCATATTAAGCTGCAGTCATCTTAAGTTGTATGAATCTGAGGTAGTACTTATACTGTAGCTAGGGTGTCTATATCTTAGTGATTTGACTTAAGTTGGATCTTGAGCGAGATTAAGATACCCCTGGCCTAGCCAAGGTATCTTAAGAAAACCTGAGCTGGTTTTTTGTGATCCAAGTCATGAGAATATAATAAACAAATGCACGTGATAGGCCCCGTCAGGGGCCTCAGATACAATATTATTATATTACCTGAAAATATCGGTCACAGTCACAGTCAATGCCTGCCTGTAAGTGCTATTAATATAATATAATTGTGGAATAATAAATATATATCTCCCCTGCGATGGTAGCCATGGACCCCATGGAAGAGTGGTAAATAATATATTGATGACTAGCATTGTGGTGCTAATCATATATTATGTCCCAGCAAGTCCAGGATGGCTGGCAAGCTGTTACCAGTAAGTGCAAGAAGTGTTATTATATCATTTAGCCACCACGATTGGTAGCCCAACCGACAGCTGTGGTAGGGTTAAAAACACTACAATCATGTTCATGACCTGTGGGTGATGAATATAGTTGGCAGTGTGGGGCATGGGTTACTATCAGTAGGCACTCAACGATGTACAGGCTGGAGCTGTGGATTTAGTATAATCAATACTTATACGATATCCATCCAGGATATGCAGGGTGTGCAGGGTGTACCTGTGGCAGCCAAGATGGAAATATATTGCAATATTTTGACAAACTGGGCTGCGCCTGGCTTATTGTGTGTCTGCATAGTTTTTTTCTGACAGGAACCAGTCACCTTCCATCAACAAAAACTTTCCTTTCGTCCACTTCTTCATGCCCAGTGGTTTCCTCATCTGTTGAACAATGCCACAACCTTTGCAAGTATTTGTAATTTTGTCCATTTTGGGGTATATGTATGGCTTCTGCCATGGAAGATAGATGCCGCATTTTGGACAGAAAATCGGAAGTGGGACTGAGAATAGACAACAGGCAAGATGTGCCCAAGAAAACTTCAGCACGGTCATTCGCGGGGGCTGCAAAATGTACACATCAGTATGGCTACCCATTCATGCCTTTCCATTGAAAATGCGGGACAAGAATGCGTGCTCCTGGTGTGCCATCTCCAGCAGTTCCATGATGAATGTGTTGATGAAGGGAGGGTTAAGGTAATGGTTCCCAAATCCGATGATATCTGATATACCAGATCTGAAACAATGTCACTGTGTTTCAATTCTTAGCAGGAAAACCTACAATTCACCAAAGGATAGCAAGAATCGGACTGTGGGCTCATCCTGTAGGTAGCACCCCCCTGCCAGCAATACCAGGAGATTTCTAGCATCCTTTCTTCGATCCAATTGTGTGATAAGAAGTGGGGGAATTAGTGCCTGTAACACATTACTGAGATTGTCAGCACCCTCCCCACCAACTGTATAATGAACTAGGGGAATCGAGCCTGGAACAGTTGGTGTGGTCAGAAAAATGAATACACGGCCAACACTAGTCAGTTGAGGTAAGGAAAAGTGAAATCTAGGATAGTAAACTTACTGAGCCAAGTTGCCATCTTCCGTCAATGCATCACACAAGTTGTTAAGGCCATAGTGATATGCAGCTCGTCTCTCTTCTGAGCCTAAACTAAAGGGCATGCTCACGTATCCCACTGAGCCAGGTATTAGCGTGAGAAGTTGGTCATGCACCATCCTAGCTGTTGCATGTGAAAGGGACTCATCCTGTAGGTGGATGTCTAAGATGAGTGTGTAGTGCGATCTTGTCGTTTGCAATGTGAAAAGATGTTGAAAGGTCGTTTTGATTGTCAATTTCCTACTCATACGGCCAGTGAATCCCTGGATCATGGTGGTGAGGCATTAAACAAGGGGAATCACTGAGGGGAATCTGTGCTCACTCGATAAGCCATTAAAGGACCTTCCTTACATTGGAAACAAGGAGGGCAAAGGAAACCAGATTGCATGTCAGCACCAGTCACATTTTTGGGTCCCAAACAAGGCCAGCATATCCCATTCATGCAGACCGCCATACCACACAACATAAGTTTCCCCCCACCTGCACACAGGAAACAAGTCTGTGGGCATTAGTGCAAGGAGCCTATGAACTGAAATTAAAACTCACCTTTGGCAGAGCAATGTCTTGCACACTCTCAAGTGGATGGGAGCTCAACATTTTGAAACCTGGTCCCTTGAATGTATTGTGTTCAGATAACTCTACAGGAAGAGGCACAAAGGATGCAGGAAGGCCAAGACCCCTCAGTGGCGTGTTAAGCACTTTGATTTGGTTGATCGGGGACTGGTTGCCAGGAGGTGAAGACATCTTGTTTTTCATTTTTTGTTTCGGCATGTCGTTGAAGTGGCAAGTTTGGTAGGACATGTGACTCTGATGTGATTGTGCTGTATCCTGAAGTTGAAGAAGTATCATCATATTGCCAACCACAGAAGTTATTACTACTGCTACTTAGATAGCTTGCTGCCAAAGCATTGTTCTCATGGATTTTGGAATCAGGATAATATATAGTAGCACCAGACAATTCAGCACCAATAATATATTATTATAATAACTGTGTTATATTATAATATCTGTGTTAAGGTTAGGGTTAGGACTACTAGGCAGAGTTTGAAATGAACTCCACCAATAGAACTAATTACACTAAGGACTAACTAAAGTACCTAAAAAAGGGGAAAAAGGCAAATATCCAGTGACGTCTGCAGCTGTCACCTTCATTTACAGGCGAAAAGTACTAATGAAAGGCAGGAAGATGAGAGGCACCCTAGAAAATCACAATAGAGGTAACAAACTCAACTGAAGACTCACCAAACAGGAACAGGAAAGCTGAAGGAATGGGATCCTAAAGAGAAGTCAACAAGGAGTGGCATGAAAAATAAGCAGACTGTAAAGACAAAGGCAACAGGCCACATAGAAGGCTGGGGGAGGACCAACATGATCTGTGGAGCATTGAGTAGGTATTTGAAGTAAGTGTCAGCCTACCGCCATTATCTACAACTAAAAAGGACAGTTAGCAAAGACAATGAGTGTGTATGCCCCCGAACCAAGGTCTCGAGGAGACCCAACAGCCTCATCACACCAACATGGATGGAGAGAGCACGGATAGTTATCAGCCATCCTAGAAATCAATCCTAAGGCTACAGCTGGCATGCTCCATCGCGAGACAGCTTCCAAGCTTGAGTAGGACAAACATGTGGCGTCAGCCTAGGTCAGACGTCAACGCCGACACTATTGAAAATGATGAGGGTGCCCCCCGCTTACGCAGGCAACATCACTTTGAGTGTTGACTAGCCTGATAAAGCCAGAGGACAGGAACCGGTGAGGGTTGGGGAAAAAGGTGTGTTTGTTGATCGAGAAAGCTTATATAGCCTGCCAAATTCACACGATCATGCAAGACAAGCGCATTGCTCCATGTCACGAGACCGCGATATTTCATAATCTAGCGCCTTCATTGTCAACCTCGTTTATCCTGTAGTTATGTGTCAGAAACGGCCTTCTTTGAGACAGTTATATCACAAATGGATAGGACCTTCACAGTAAGGTAAATAATCTGGCAGGATACAGTTTTGAATGTCTACAGCCCTAACCGCAAGAAACGGCTACAAAAGATGCCTGCGTTTTCACGAGACGAGTGGGAAAGCTTACTCGCAGATGCTCACAATATCTCTATTCCAGGCTTGGACCACCTCGCCAGCATCTATTCTAAGGGACAAATGTATACTGAGGGGGCAAGGTTGGTTTTTGCCATAGATGCGGTGTTATGCAATCGTTGAAAAAGGAACCTCACGGTGTGAGGCAGGCTGACTGCGCTGGAAATGGAAGTGCTCGAAATGGGCTGGGAAACACCAACACCCACTAACACACACACACACTAAATCCAACACCCAAACACCTCTTTTAAGGTATTCCTTTTGAGTTTGGAGACTCCTGTTAACTAAACCTGGCAAGATGGTTCGCTCTAAAAAGAAGTACTATGTCTGCGGGCACTCAACCTTGACTAAGCGATGTCTGCTCTGACTCAGAGAGGTGCACAAGGCTTGTAGGAAGGTGTGAGAATCGACCCAAACTAGTCTACTGGTCTCTACTAAGCTAAGTGGGGTCACTAATGTGTGACAAAGGTGGAATAGATGAGTCAAGTTCCCTTCAGGTACTAAAGACTAAGAACGGGCCTATTAGGTACTAAGTCCTAGAGACGTCTAGAGAGGTAGGAGATTGGTAGAAACTGTTCCGCTGAAGGTACTGGGTCTCCGCTGGCGACTTTTCTTAGCTGTGTTCCCTTGCAGGTACTTAGAGCTCAATAGTCTGTTAAAGTGCAATCTATTCTCTACTGGGGGTCTCTATGGGTTCACTATTCTGCTGAACTACTCTAAACTACTGCCTTTTTATACCGCTCTGCTGTGTCTATTTTTGCTCACTGGTTGCTCAGCAATGGTCAGCTGATGCATAGTCTTACTCATGCTGTGTAAATAGCTGAGAATATGACTCCCTCCATCTCCTTGATGTCTGCTGGGTCAATTCCTGCCCTAGGAGCACTATCCCAGTTGATAGCCCTACTTTCTAGCATCACAATGATATAAACATGTCTCTATTTCTCTGCTGATGGTCCCAAACTGTAGAGGCAACATTTATAACGCTTTGCTGGCCTCGTTTACTCTGGTCTTGGCTCGCAACAGTTCCGTGGGTGATATTCCATGTTCTCTTTGAGTTTACAACTGGTTCAAGTATATGTTCGATTTCCTGCTTTGTAAAGCTCAGCGGAGGTGACGCCAGCTTATCCGACCTTAATTTAGCTCTTGTACACATCTTAGCATACCTCAGCGGGGCTGCGCATTTTATGAGAGTTGGATACAATAAGATAGCTCTATCAAGAGCCAACTCATTTGTCTCAACCAAGAGGTTTTATGCAGTTAGAGGCCTAGGTGTTGCCTTATATAGCTATTCCACCTATCCCACTCCTCCGCTGATGGTTGTACCTCCGCAGGAGTCTTTCCCATGTTTATTTAGAGGCTAGTACTTTGCAAATTGAAAGATTTCAGGCCTGGATGCATATCATGCGTATCATCGTGGTCAGTCTGGAGCTTTTTCATTCAACATTTAATATCCACTTCTGCAGTCCATTATGATTTTGATGTCATTGCACTTGCTGCTAAGAGCTCAGCTGATCGTCAGAGCAAGAATGTTCCTGAGATGGAAGAACACGTTATCACCTCTAATGCTATGTTGATTGACATGAATGGAGTTGTTTTTGGATGGGTATTCGCAGACTTACTTTCCTGGACTGACCATGTGAGCGCTTATGATCTTCCTGACATTCATATAATGGATTCGACAGCAGGAGCTCTTAGCAGCAACCAGAGAGGTTGCACATGGAATGCAGCTGCATGAGAACTCCAACAACTGGAGAACAACATCACATCGCTTCATTAAGCCCGAGAATGCTGGGATTTTGCCCATAGGTTGTCTAAATGTAAGTAATGGTTGGTATGCACATGGTCGAGGTCCCAAGGTAAGGAAATATTTATAATTTTGGCAAAATTTTGGTCGCTCATGTTTTCCAAGGACCCCAATCATAGCATTCGACCCTCACTCAGTCTTAGGGAGTGAGCCAATGCAAAAGAAAGCATTGTGCAGACCCGCAGTGTACAACGTTTATTGAACAGTTTACTTTGGCTTGTTCATCCAGCACTATATCAGGCAGTGGTTGCCTGTCAATTGCTGGTGCATGATCTAGAAAGCAAAGAAGATCAATCTGTTTGTGAGCTGTGGGATTCCATCTTCCATGGTATCACCATCATATCTAATAGTACAACTAAATTCCACTGTGATCTGAAGGGCCAAACTGAATGGTACGATATCCTTGTTTCTATTGGAAATGTGGAAACATTGTTCCTTGACCTTCCCAAAATCAACACAAGGCTTGGTTACAAGCCAGGGACAGCAACCGTCTTGGCAGGTCATGCATTAGGGCATTCAGTGGACAGTTGGCCAATCGGCCAGGAGAGGGCTTGCTGGGCTTTCTTTCTTTCTGAGGAATCTGTTTGAAAAGTGTGGCATCCCATTGCCAGGTTGGTCAACAGAAGCATCCTTTCCAATCTCTGAATCATTAACACTTTCATAATATAATATGTTATATCATCCGGTTGACTTGTATATAATTCCCCTTGTCTCCACTTTGGGTCAAGAACACTGCATGGGTGGGGCCTTTAATATAAATCGAGGGATACTTTGTATGTGTTTCCAACTGTCTTAGTTGGCCCCATCAATGGCCAGCAGGTATGTTCAGCAGTAGTCAGTGCAAACCACCACTTTACACTTGCCAGTACCTTTCCTCCACCCAGACTTGAAACAATGGCCTGACCATATTGAAAGAGAGTTCCTTGCTGCATCTGTGAGGCCACAAGCCCGAGGTGAGAATCGCTTCTATGGAGCGTGGACGATGCTCCTCACTTTCTATTTTGGACACCAGTTTACTATTGCACCTCAGTGCCCTCCTGAGGAAGACAGCCGCAGAACCATGGACTTTGCCACTACCAAATTCAACTACAAATTAAATGTTGGGGTCAGCAGTCCCACACCACTCTTCTTCATCAAAGTCAAGGATTACCCTAGGTTCTCCACAAGCAAACAAGAATGTGCAGATGAACAAATGCGGTCTCACATCAACCAAATATTCAAAGGAGGCCTGGGCTATTTGACCATCATCAGAGGCCTTAGCGCCTGTGGTCCATACATCAGGGAGTACGTTGGTGGCCGTACTGATTGCGGCGTCGAGATATTGCCAGCATACATGCCTGCCAGCCATACCCGTATGGACTGGGATTTCCTGAAGGATGAGTGGTCTATCAACATCCTCAGTCTGGAGGGTGTTGAACTGATGAAGGTGATGGTAGAGAGAGTTGACAAAGTTGCGAGGTCCTGGCAACAGCTCTCTATGCAGACACTCCGATCCCTCTACCGGCCATCTCCTACGTCCACCACCAGGTGTGAAGAAGAGGAGCAGGCTGGGATGGTTTGTAATAGGATTTTCTTTGCACAGCCCTAACTTTCAGATTTTGTGTTTGGCTGTAAGCTCGCTATGAAGATTTATTTGTACTCTGTATTGACCGTAATGTTATTATATATTTCGACGAGAATGTTAGTGCAGGCTTATAAATTATTACATCGGACAAACTCGCCATTCAATATATTATATTTCTCGTTGATATGGCCACAAGGCTCGCCTACGACTGTCTTGATGCCAGGATCGAAGTGGATAGCCAACAGACATAAGGGCCTGCTATTCCACCAGCCTGTAAGTACCAAGCACGGTGTTGTTCTTAAGGCTTTGCCCATCAGTCGGACACCAAAAAAACAGAAACTAAGCCCAAACACAGCATCTGTTAAGAAAGTGAAACGTGTTCATGATGATACAGAAGACGAATATAGTGAAGTGTCTCCACTATCTTCACCCAGTCCATGAAAGCATGGCAAGGTAATATCGTTACAGCTGCCTTCAGATAACTCAGAAATCTTCCTTAGACGACAAACGAGTACCTCAAAAAATGGCTCACAACATGCAGAGACACTTACACCTCCGAAGTGTTAAGACATGAGATGCATTATCATTCATGGAAATGTACTCAATGTCTTTCAGAAAATGCTTTGTATCATTGTGAGATGTGTTTTGCAACGGAGCAGGTGTGGTGTTTGTCTTGCTGTCTGAAGATTCACCAGAGGTCGCCATTTCACTGCATTCAGTCCTGGAATGGACATTTTTTCGAAAGGATCGATTTGAATGATGTGGGCTTTGTTCTATATGCAGGTCACCAAGGTGACCCATGCCCCCACAACCCATCTCCGCCCTCCAGACCTCAAACAGATGGCTCTGGTGACATCTTCACTGGAGTGATTGATTGCTCATACTACTGGCATATTTGTTCATGGTGTGGATGCAGCCAACCCGAGGGATCCAAACTGAGTAAGGACATTCAGCTGTTAAGGTTACAGCTCTACCCTGCCACCTCTTCCTCCCCTGCCACCGCCTTTACTTTTGAATGTTTGAAGGATTTCCATCTGGAGTCTGTGGAATGCAAAACTGCCGCATTAAAGTATTGCACAAAACTTCGACGTTTAACCTCAAGCATCACCCCAGATAGCACACCGATAAGTTTCAGGTGCATTGGCCCCAATCATTAATAGTTTCTGCAGAATATATATGTCAGCTTATTGAGGTGCTCCCGCCAGTGGAGAAACATTAAGCACTGTATTCATGCTGGCTTGGCACATGAACCAGGTCAGGCGCGAAAGCCTGGTGACCTCGCAGTCTTTTGTGCAGCTTGCCCTCAGGAAGGCATAAATCTGCCACCCCTGGAACACTGTGATCACGACCACCCGTGTGTTTTATGTTATTCTCTACATTATTCTCATTAATCAAGTTGATTTTAGCAGCGAGCTGTACATGCCAACATTGGCTCACAATGGTAACTTCAAATTAGACAACATTACCATGTGAAAGCCTGAAGGTGATGTGGCCTTGAGCAACAGAGAAGCAATGTTTGTAGGCAGTGTACGTTTTAAGGAGCATCTGAAGTCTGTTGAAGATTCTCTGAAACTGAAGGTAAAGTATATTCTATAATATATTGTGTGCCTGGCCGCTTGATATATTAATATATTATAACCACTGATCTCCTCGCCTCAGCCACCCAAAACCCATCCATGTGTTGATCACAAAGCAACTAAGGTCACAAAGAAAAGAATCGTCTTTCTACAGGCATTGGGGCAACTGCCTGTGCCCGACATGGCTCCTTTTATCCACACAGTGTTGTAAATTTTCAGGCTGGAGAGAGGTAGGTGCTTCCTGCTGTCATACTTTACTACTGAGTCAGCACAGGCAGGCCAATGTGGATTACTCTATCTCACAGGTTTTGGGATCAGGGCTCTCTATCACACCACAGATCTTCCCCAGAAGCAAAAGATTTTATTCATCTATGACATTGCATGCAAGTGGATCGTCTATCACAAGGAATGTTTTACACATGGAGAATTCTTGAGTCTCCCAGATGATGTAGAATTAATTCCAGCTGTTGGAAAGTTCCATCTTGGTGTTCATGCATTGGAATGCTTCTGGGAATTTTCATTAAATTTCATCAAAGGGGCTGCTGAGGTGGATGGGGAAGTGTTGGAAACTCTATGGTCTAACCTGGACAAGGTAGCTGGATTTGTCCAGGGCATGTCTTCTGCCCACAGGCAGGAAGTCTTGGACGACTTCATGATGGATTCGAATTGGAAGAAGGTGGTTAACATGCCTGCATTTCTGACAGATAAGCTGGATCGTGCCAGGGAGGGTCTAGAGGAGATGCAGGAAGCATTTGATGGACTGTCAAAGACCATGGGACCAGAATACATCAAAAAGTGGAGCAAATATGAAACTGATGCTATGGCTGAAGGCGGTATAGGGAAGCAAATCTATGAAGCGAAAGTCAAGAAACATGAGTCTTCTTGCAATTATAATATAATATAATAGGGGCTGGACATGCCGAGACATCTCTCCACTTGACGAAGACAGAAGTTGCTTCCACTGGAGACCTCTCTGGAAAT
>QLOY01000004.1:0-24645 GCA_003313965.1 Megacollybia marginata | reverse complement strand
ATTTCTCATATCAGATACGTTCACGCAAGTATACATAGACCATTCACTAACTGGGCCATCGATCGAAGTCTTTCGTCACCTTTCTCAGGGCACTAAAGTATTTTTCAACTTTCCATCGGGCAGTATGCCTCGTTCGTGCTGTATACCTGCTGCTGATTATGGAGCCTGGCATGGTGCCCATCGCTGGCAATGCTGCCTAGATTGAATATCAGCAATCTTAAGTATTTTTCAACGTGCGCGGGAAAAGTGCAAAGTTTTCAATAAAGCCCGTAGCAAATTTACCTCTTATACTTTGCTCTATCTACCTCCACCCATGAATTGGCTAGCCCTGCAGAAAAACATTGAGGTACCATCAAAAGAAAAAAAAGAAGGCTTACAAGTTTCTCATATTTGGATCCGACATGAGTTCTTCCATGGATGGCATATTACCTGACTGTACCCGATTCATCTGCAATGTATCAGTTAATTGCACCAAGTCGGTAATTCACAAACCATATCTGCGACACCGGGGTTGGACATGAGTCTGAACAAGTTGGAGACACATAAAGTGATGAAAAGTGACGTATACCTTTCTAGGCCTCCGTTGGCAGCTAATTGCTGAGCCATGGCCATCATTTGTGGATTGTTCATTAAGCCAGCAAGATCAGGCATTCCTCCTCCTCCGCCGCCGCCGCCACCCATCCCTCTTAGCATGTCAGCCATACCAGCCATACCACCAGGAGAGGACGATGTTTCAGGTGTCGACCTATCGTCAGGAATGAGAGGGGGCGGACCATCCTCGTCACTTGGTACAATGCGGTCTTGAGAATTTTTCAAGGCAGCCTTGAGGCCAGAATTACTTGGCTCGAGCTTTAAACCCCGACTAAACGCATCAGCGGCAGCCTTGAAGTCTCCCAAAGAGTATTGGGCATGTCTGAACGTGCACTGATCAGACAACATTGTAACAAGCTGTTGCGGTCATACCCTAACCGGTGATATGCCTTGACAAAACCAGGATCCACAGAAATGGCCATCTCTGAGTCGCCGATGGCGGAGAGATGGTCGCCTTTACTAGAGTAAGCGGCAGCTCGGTTTGAATATAATATTGGATTAGTTCCATCCAGCTCAATCGCTTCGGTATAAGCCTTGATAGCTTCATCATACTTTTTACTTGTCATGAGGGCATTTCCATCCTGCTTGAGCTTTTCGGCACGAGCCTTATTCTCTGCCGAAGGGACACTCGATTTCGTTGTAGAAGCTGAGCCAACTTTATCCTTGGTTTTGAGATAAACGTCGAAGATGCTCTGGAGAGATGCAGGTTTCACTGAAAGGTGAGCGACCTGGCCTGAGTTGGTTGGATCTACCCCGAATGCTTCGCCAATGCACTGGACTATAGATGTATAACGGTGCCCTCCTCAGGAGTCGATGAACACTGACCAGCTACTTCCAGACTTTCTTTGTCGTCTGCCTTCACTGTACCGTCCTGTTCGATTCAATCGCAAAGAGTTCCATTGCCTTTGTATACTGACCTCAATAGACTGGTTCAGAAATTCAATTATCGAAAGCACCAGTTTTTGCTTATTCGACATGGCAGTACGTTATGCAGGAGTAAACAAGTCATAACAACCGCTTTTCAACAATGTTCTTCTGTGCAATCTCTGGCGAACCACCGCAGGAGCCGGTTGTCTCTTCAAAGTCGGGAAAAGTCTATGAAAAGAGACTGATAACTAAATACATCAACGAGAATGGCACAGACCCTATTTCTGGCGAGAAACTTGAAGAGTCGGATCTCATCACAATAAAAGCTTGTCAGTACATATCTATACGCTTATCCGAGTTTTATTCATTTAATAGCCCCTGAAACGGCGCCACCACGTCCACCGACTCAGACTTCTATCCCAGCTCTACTGCATACCCTTCAAAATGAATGGGATGCTTTGGTTCTTGAAACCTTTTCACTCAAGCAGCAGTACAATTCGACAAGGCAAGAACTCAGCTATGCCCTGTACGCTCAGGATGCCGCGAGTCGCGTTGTTGCAAGGCTCATTCGCGAACGTGACAGTGCTCGAGAGTATGTTGCATTTTATAGTAAAGTTTTATCGTTTACAAATTATCAGAGCGCTTGCCAATGTCCAGGCTTCAATGGGTATTGCCGCGACCGCACATTCCAATGGAGACATTGAAATGGCCGACGAACCTGTCCTTGCCGAGGGCCTTCCAAAGGAAGTTGTGGATAAAATCACTACTACTTCCGAGACGTTATCTGCTTCACGCAAAAAACGTAAAGCTCCTGCAGACTATGCCTCTGCTCAAGATGTCAAGGCATACATTCCCAAGCACACTATTCCATCTCTTCACTCAGCTTCACCCTCCGGGATCACTTCCTTGGCTTTGTCAAAAACCAAACCCTCGCAATTTCTCACCGGCGGGAATGATAAAGTTGTGCAACTTTATGATCGTGATACTGACAAAGTTCTTGCCTCTCTCAAGGGCCACACCAAAAAGATCAATCACGTCGCGTTACGCGAAAGTGAAGGTCAACCTACTTTGCTGCTTTCTGCGGGTGCAGACAAAATTGCCAAAATCTGGGCTTATGACGATGCGTCGGCTGAATACATCCCCAAGTCCACCATACGTACACACAAGGGTGAAGTCACTGGATTAGCCGTCCATCCCACAAACGACTTTCTTGCCCTCTCGTCCACTGACAAGACTTACTCTGTTCACGATTTGTCCAACTTTGTACAAGTGTTCCAGTCTCATCCTGCGGACGACCCTTTTACATCTCTTTCCATCCATCCCGATGGCACGCTCTTGGCTCTCGGCACATCCTCGTCTACCGTTGAGATATATGACATTCGGACTGGTGCTGCAGCCGCTACACTTCGAACTGAGGGTGTTTTTAACGTGCATACTTTATCGTTTTCTGAGAACGGTTATCATTTACTGGCACCCAACTCCACTTCATCAGTAGCTATCTGGGATCTTCGAAAACAGAAAGCAGCGCATTCAATTGCTTTGGGTGATGATTTTAAAATCGCTCAAGTCATATACGATGTCAGCGCGCTCTATTTCGGTGTCGCAGGAAGTGCAGGTGGACGTGTGTTTGCTCACAAGACGTGGGAGGAGCTGCTTAGACTCGAGGAGGGAGGTGAAATGACGACTCTCTGTTTCGGTGAGTCAGGTAAAGAAATTTGGGGCAGCACTGGAAGGGAAGTCCGCATCTGGGGTAATGCCACAACCTGAAAATACCTTTCAATGCAAATGTAGTCTATCGGATAATCCTTGATCTTCGTGACACTGTGAAATAATACCGATCCTGGTTGGATTTGGATTTTCACGGCGTCAATCCTAATTTAAGCAAGATTTTTCCCTTCATCATCAGCCACTGTCAAGGACAGCTTCAACGCTTCTTAGTCCCAATCTGATAATAAAAAACAGCTGCCGAGCAGCCTTGCAACTGGCTCCCAATCCTCAAATTTCCTACCTCTCTGTAACTGCAAGTCTTCGTATGTCCCGAGCTCAAGGAAACGTAGGAAACGCTGGATTGTCGTGGTCATTGGTTACTACCATCGAGAACATGTCTACTGTCCAACTCTTGATGAATGGTTCTGGACCAATTATAAGAACAGCCATATACAAGGAAGATGCTGTTCAACCTATCCTCTTACATCCTTTGCTCCTCCGAGCCTGAAGGCAGGACCTCGTTGAATGTAAGCCTTCTCTGCTGTGGCCGCCAACATTTGTAAAGTTCCACCTTCAAGCAATGGTACATTTAAGCGGTGAGTTTGCTCGTTTTGCAGTGGCAAAGATAAGAACCTCAAGTCCGCATTCCCAGCGGCGTGGCTACATCCACGCGGGTTGTTGTAAGTTCACTCTTCTCATTTCAAAGAGAAAACCTCCCCTGTTTGTCAGTAATGGGACGCCTCCCGGACTCAGCGGAGTAGGTCTGAATGGTGACAATCCTTCTACAGGATCGATTATTGGCACCTCACCGAGGGACGAGTCATTCAATCCTCCTACTACTGATCTT
This sequence comes from Megacollybia marginata, assembly GCA_003313965.1. NCBI lineage: Eukaryota > Fungi > Basidiomycota > Agaricomycetes > Agaricales > Porotheleaceae > Megacollybia > Megacollybia marginata. Next base: position 20,633 of record QLOY01000004.1, on the reverse strand, counting down.
CAATCCCCCACCTCCTCCCTTGCTCCCACTTCCACTTCCACTAGGAGCAGTCTGACGGCTTCGTCGGCGACAACTAAGACTACGAGTACGACTACAACAACGTCGGCTCAGACTACCACTTCCAGTGAATCTTCATCTTCCAACAGACAAATTGGGAACAGTTCATCTATTGGCCCGGGTGACGCGTTGTTTGCCACTAGTGTGGCCAGTACTACGGCCAGTACCACGGCGCCCCAAAATCCACACCTCACTGGCACCGGCAACTCCTCAACGGGCCCCATTACCCTCTCTTCAACCACTACAAACACCAAAGTCGTTCCTTTGCCGTTGACCGCTACAGTCAGTGACTGGTTGACGACATCTTCTCCTATTGCCAGTAGTAACCCCACTGGTAGCCCGAAGCACACTTCACTGGCACCTGGTATCATCATCGGAGCCGTGCTCGCTGGTATCGTTGCCGTGTTGTGTCTTCTTGCAGCAATTATATGCTACAGGCGTCTGCGTGGAAGACACGAGAGCCGCTCTGAAGGACGTCCGAGACTGCCAGCACTAAGTACTTTTTTGCTTTGATTTTTAGTTCTCCTTTTGACTGGCGCTTCCACAGATACTGGGGTACACCCAGTCTCCTCCCCCGTCACCCCGTACGATTACCAACCGTTTAGCAGACCCTCACAAGGTGGGGTCACAATGACGGGTGGAAATCAAGTATTCAAAAGAACAACTAATCCGTACTCTGCTGCCAGAGACACTCTTCAGAGGGTGGTCCACCGAAGTCATATATCTCCGTTGCGTCGGACAGCAGAACCAGGATCAACATCCAGAAGGGGCTCCAGGGTTCCTTTACTTGACGGTCCTGACCAGGCTGTGGCACCATCATATTCCCCGCAGGAACACCTCGCCAGCCCCGTTTCTATGTATACGGCATCTTCAGTTCTTACTGGACATTTTGTATCTTTTCAGAGTCCTAACTTACCGTATGCGCCTAGCGAGAAACAGACGGACTCTGTCGTTCCTTCCGGTAACAGTATACTGCACTCGGGACATGAAGGCGGTGGTAGTCTACCAGTTGGATACATTGCAGATGATGCGTCCGAGGTAGTCAGTGAGCCTCCCCCTGCATACGAGTCGTAGACATCTTGTCTCTATTATAACAGCTTGTTCGTGAACTTCAGATATATTTGTCAAATTGTCATCGAGTCATTTTGGATACATGAGATGCTACGTGAAAAAACGTGAAAAAGTGTAAGTCACAAAGGCAATGCAGCGAAAAGAAGGAAAGGTGTAGACTGATTAGTCCAGATATCTCTTATACAACTATAAAAATACGAATTTCTACCGCGGAATCCCAGAAATTTACCAGGTCAATGGGCCAAATGTTGGGTTGTTTGGATCAGGTGTTAGAAGAGGCAATCCATTTGCATCAGCAGTGTTCGTCCAAACCGTGTTTCCCCACCAATTAACTTCAACTCCACCCTTGGGTAATTGAAGACAGAAGAAGATGACGATTAGGGAGATGGCGACGCCAGCGTCGAGACCAGCAGAGAGGAGGTAGTTGTATCGCATCCACCATCGGAAATGAGACCGTCGGATGAGATAGTTGAAGATGAATCCAACGAGAGCCCAGGAGGTGTAGTTGACACCAGTACCTGGGGGAATCCCGGTCACACCAGTGAAGAAAACTGGGATGTTTACATATCGCCAAGAAGACAAGGGGTAACGACGGGCAAGGAAGTAGAAGGGAATGGGGAGGATCGCACCAACAAGGAAGAAATACAGAAGGGGATTGTACCTGAAAGAAACGGATGAGCTAGGGTTCATACATAAGAAAAAGGGTGGACACACATTTTACCCGGACCGAAAAGACGTGCTGGACCGACTCCACCCCAGATCAAAGATGCTGTGGCAAAAGTGTTGGTTCCAGGACATACGAAACCGTCCTTCTGGTTAGCAGTGCAGATGTCCTCGACATTGGAAAGCATCCAGTCCTGGACCCAAATGGTCACAATGGAGCTGATCGCAGCAGCTGCAACTTGGACAGAAAACATGACGCGCGGTGGTACCTTCATATAGTGGCCAAGCTTCAAATCAGCAGCGAAGCCGATGGCCTGTGTCGTTGAGATGTATGCAGTGGTCTTGAAAATCATGTTGGCCACTGGGCGTCCAGGAAGTATGTAGCCACCTATCAGCTCACTAATCACTTGAACGGGGACCTGCTGGTTAGAGATTGCTTGGAGCATAGCAAGAGGGATGACCAATATCATAGCAATGATGAAGGCCACAACGACAGCCCAGACAGGCATCTGGGTTGGGAAGAGATGGACACCGACGACAGTGAAGACGAAGGAGACGATACCGACAGCGGCGTACCACCAGACAGGGACCTCGGGGTAGACCTGCATCAAACGAGAATGGACATCACGTTCGTCTTTGAGGGTGTTCCTAAATCGGCGCATGACATCGCGACGGAACCACACTATTGATAGGATGAGCGTCGAATAGGTATATTAGGGTCGGCACTGACCAAAGGTGTGCACGAACACAGCAGTAAAAGCAGCGAAAGAAACACAGTACCCGATGCAAAGTGAAGCTGGTATGAAAACCGGAGAGTAACTGGAATACTTCGCGGGGTCGAAAATGCCATTTGTGATAATTGCGGTAGGGTCATACATTTGCCCTGTATTGTCGAACGAAGAGGTGCTGGATATGGGGAAGTAAGCGGTGAAGAAGGTATTCGTAACTGAAAACTAGTTAGAGGACATCCAAAATACGGAGGTTGCCTTACAGTAGATAGCAGGGCAAATAATCCAGAACATGATAACCATCGCAACAATCGTGTTGAATTCTGACCACCACTGTTACAGAGGTCAGGAAGAACAACGAAGGTTCATGAAACAACTTACGGGAGTGACCAATGGGCTACCGAAGAAAGCGATCATTGACCAGTCAAAAGTGAAGATCCCCATCCCAAGACCAGTGTTCGTACCAAACAGAGCGTTAACGGTAAGATTGTTGGGTGCAATCCAGCAGACCCAGTTGAATATACTGAGTGCTGTGAAGAGGTATCCAGGGAGGAAATAGTAAGTGAAACTGCATGCCAGAACAATGCAGAAAAATCGTTCGCGAGTCATATGGCCGCGCTCGCGCTTGCCATAGCTCTTGTGAAGGGTATTGAAGAGAGCCGAGTTAACAAGCGCACCAGGCCAAATCATGCTCGACGGCCAAACAACGAATTGACGAAGCAAACCACCGAGAGAGAGTCCCAAAACTTGTGTACCGAGTGCGATGAGGATCTGGTACGCCAATGTCAGCTGTTGGTTGTAGAAAATTCTCTGAGTAGAGACGACTTCGGTGGCATATGCTCCTCCAACGCTGGCATTAGCCATGACAGTGATACAAACATGCTCCTTGATATTGAAAGGCCCGGGGTTCAAAGAGCAAGTGTAACCGAAGATTTTGAGCTGTTTTCTGGGAAGAATTCTATCTAGCCCTCTACCCAGTGGAAGGGTGATTAACTGGACAACGATACCAGTAATGAAAAGTGATGGAACTAAAGCATGATCAGCGCCAACTGCGAGAATCAAAGACACATACATCGCATAGAAAAGACCTGGTTCAGGCCAGAAACCAAAATTGAAAATATGATGCCCAAAAACCACCTGCATCGCAATGAGAATCAACAAAAGAAGCAAGGCAAAGCACGAACATTCTGAAGGTATTTACTGGCATTGATGGGTCATCGACGCTGGAGACAGCTGCGCGAACTTCTGGGTAGGGCGACTCGCTGTAGAGAGGTTGAGAAACAGTCAAGGAATGGATGCAGACTGACTCGTCAAATTCGATGGCAGTAGAATTCCTAGACTCGGCCCTCGAGGTCGAGTAACGATCGGATTCGAAGCGTGAGTCCACGTCAAAATCGGACTGAGAGTATTTCATTTTCCTGTTTGTAAGCTCTACGTCTGATGATGAGTATGCTTTCTTAAGGTCGTAGTTGGGATCGTTGAGGTGTTCCATGATGAGGTCGACATCCTCAGGAACATCAGGGACGGCACGAGGGCGAAGAGAAGGGGAGTAGGCGATCTGTTCATTCGAACTAGAGTAGGCCTTGAAGTCCTCCATGGCGATCAATAGTCAGATATATCGTTCGGGCAAAGACGGGAGAGGAGGAAAGAGGGAGAGCGAGATCTGACTTCAAAAACAGGCTGCCTTTTGAAGGAAAACGCTTATGGTTTCGAAGTTTTATTCATTTAGACCAGGAAGACAAGAGAGGTGCAAAGACAATTAGAAGAAGACAATAAAGTGACAATAGCGGAGGATATCCGAGACAAAACGGAGTGATCGGCATGGCAAGATAATAAGACGCATAGAAAGATAATCAAAGGCGTGGCAGCACTGTCGCCACTGCAATCAGTCCAGCAGTCCGCTCAGCGACCAACTTGAATCCTCGGACTTTCCTTGACCTTCACGTTTTAGCCAACTTTCATGGTGCCCAGGAGACGTATTCCAGAATGCAAGTTCACCCAATATTACGTCTAGTCAGGCCGTCTGGATCCGAGAGTTATGGGAGACTGACACGTCTTATTGTTGTCGCTGTGAGATTCCGAGTCAGATGAACAAGGAGCAAGCACGTTACTCCATTTGGGTTATCACACAGCCACCTTGTATCTTATCTTTTGACCGCAACCACGGACCGCTCAAGGGGTTTGCTTTTTTCCAGCTTCCCATCATTGAGCTTTGCCGCTATGGCGCAATATGACGAGTTCAGTTGTATCCGGCCCTTCATTTTGAACCAGGTTTCCAAATGTCGACCACTACTACAGTGCTTGATGCTCCCCAATCCAATTCAACTATCAGTCTGAACGTCTCAGACGCCAATGTTACAGAGCCTTACAAGTACGAACATCTCTTGCCATACTTCTCACAGGACAAGTATCCTCCTCTTACTCCGTTCAAACATGAGGACCCAGGACTGCGTGCTCTTCAGCATGAGAATCCACGCTCTTTCCTCGATAGTGCGACCAGTCTAGTGGATTTGACGCCCAATCTTGGCACAGAAGTCACAGGTGTCAACCTTGCAACTCTCGACTCTGATGCCAAAGATCAGCTTGCTCTTGCGGTTGGTAGATTGATTTATCTTGCTGTCCTGATCTGCTGCAGGTGGCTCAACGAGGCCTTCTGGTGTTCAAAAACCAGCAGGAATTTATTGACAAAGGCCCCGATTTTTATCTTGCTTTTGGACGTCATTTCGGTCGGCAAGTCCGCTAGTGTTTCTCTGAAATTGAGCTCATCTCGTAGTTTGCACATACATCCTACATCTGGCCATCCCAAAGGCTATCCTGAAATTCATCTTGTATACAAGTAAGTCATGTTTAGCTGCGCCCCCAGCTGCTCATTGGCATCTATCCCAGGGATGCTAACGCGACATTCAATTTCGAAGTCTCTGAGAGCATAACTACTAGTATGTGGCACTCAGATGTCTCATATGAGCTTCAGGTGTGTAAGAGTTGTAGCTGTCTTACTCTACCGTTTCTTATGATCGTACGCAGCCTCCGTCCATCACTACCTTTTTCTTGCTTTCACAGCCCACGACTGGTGGGGATACTCTTTTCACGTCTCAGGTTTCTACTTTGAAGAGGCTGTCTCCTCAGTTCGTCACCTTCCTTCGTACTCTGAAAGCAGTACACTCTGGGGTTGAACAAGCTGCGTTTTCTCGCTCTGGGAAACGCGGTGGAGTCGTGCGTCGCGAACCTGTCGAAAGCGTTCATCCTGTTGTCAGAAAGCATCCCGTCACTGGCGAGGAAGCTCTATACGTCAATAGACAATTTACCCGCAGGATTGTAGGACTCAAGCGCGAGGAGTCAGGTAAATCGCTTTTCTTTCTTGGCGTGACGCCAGCTGACCAAGTTAAGCTACCTTGCTCAACTTCCTTTTCGATCACATCGACAAGAGCGCGGACCTCCAGGCTAGAGTCAAATGGCAACCTGGTACTGTTGTTATCTGGGACAACAGAATCACTGCGCATGTAGGTTTGATCCTCTAGCCTTGGTTCAACCTTGACACGCTTACTTTAGTCTGCCATTGTTGATTATGGCGAGTCCAAGGAACGACGGCATGGAGCTCGCATCGCTCCCCAGGCTGAGCGTCCAATTCCCGCTTTGGAGGGGCTTGACCTCACCGAGTAAGATTTAAATAAACCGTGTACAGTATGTAAGATTTGCAAGTCATAACGATTGTAAACAACAAATGTTCTCCTACTACCTTTTGTTCTGTGGGTTTTGCATTTCAGTCCTAAAGGAATTCAATAGCACTGTCGATGAACCATACATGGTATAACAGCTTTCCGGCATCAAGTTTGCAGTTACTGACAAAACTAGGACGAACCTTTTCATGTCCCTCAGGCTCAAGCGTACTGTCGAGGCGAATTTGCGACATGGGACCCAAAATTGACTACGCCACCAGGACTGTGAGGGTGTGCTGATAACAAACATTGCTCACCGCTGACAGTCAATGCAGCTATCTGATGAGTCTGCTACTCAAATTTATTTTCATGTTCAAATGCAACCTATCTATGTTGCGCCTAACGACAGTCTTGAATCTTCTTGCATTGCCTCTGGCCATCTCGCATCTACTTTGTTTCTACAAAAGGATCAGACCACCTTCATCGCTGCTCTCTCCGATTCCGGAGGCCATAGTACTCGGACTCTTCCCAATCGCTTGGTTTTTCGGTTTCCTTTATTACACCGAAACTCCCAGTCTTCTCTTCGTTGTTCTCTCTGTAGTCTCCGCGTTTGACGACAAGCACTGGCAAGCTGCACTGGTGCGCCTGATTTCAACCTTCAGACTGACAGTCAATGACGGAAGCAGTAGTTTGGCCTCATCAGTTGCACGTTCCGACAGACTAATATCATTTGGGTCGTTTACGCATATGGATCCAGCCAACTCGCCTATCTGCAGTTCAGGCGTGCTGCATCGGGGGCGAAGACCCTTCATGATCCTCCTGCCCTTACTGCTGCTCCATGTAAGTTTGGACTTAATTCTCCCCATGGCATAGCTGAGTTTTCCTTGTTAGACGACTTCCTTCGATCACTGTTAACTATTCCAAACGTGCTTGCAGACATTCTGCCTTCATTCATTCCATATGCACTTGTCCTTGTTGCATTTGGATGCTTTGTCGTATGGAATGGTGGAATAGTGCTTGGTATGTGTATTCCGCCGTTGTTCTGGTGCTCATCTTGATTGCGGTAGGTGATAAGTCGAACCATCTCCCTTCTTTGCATGTTCCGCAATTGTATTATTTTGTGGGCTTCACAACTGCATTTGGATGGCCAGTGCTACTTACCGGTCCTGACGGTATTCGTGGATTATCGTACAAAGTCATTCGTCGAATGTTTGGTTCTCGTATGTGCGTGTATCTTCTTGACCTCGCCGTTTACATCTTCTAATTCTTTACTTGTAGTCGAATGGCAATGACAGCAGCCATAATCGCAGCGATGATGTTCACGGTTAAGCTCTTCACGTCCGCGTCTCTCCTGCACTTTGACACTTTGACTTAAAAGTATGCAGGATCCATCATCCATTCTTACTGTCTGACAATCGACACTATACGTTTTACGTCTGGCGTCGAATATACATGATCCCACTGGTTCCGTATATTCTAACTCCTGGATACCTAGCTTGTGCTTGGGCGTGGTTCTTGCGTGTTGGTATGCAGCCAAACATAGTGTATGTTGATCGAATGACACCCTTCAGGACAAGACCACACTTTGCTTCAAACGTTGTTGCTGCCGATATTGACTGCCTTGACTCTCTTACCGACACCGTTGCTTGAACCGAGATATTTCCTGATACCTTATATTCTACTCCGTTGCCAGATCGCAGACATGTCGACGCTAGGACTGATGGTAGAATTTTTCTGGTACGCAGCCATAAACTTAGGTACCATGTATGTTTTTCTATATCTGCCGAGGGAGAGTGTTGGGCGCTTCATGTGGTAGTCGATCACGGACATAAACAAATGTGTTGATGTTCCGCAACTGTTGCCAATTTCAACGTTGGGCACGACTTTAACGAAACCACGAATAATTTCACGATTGCAAGCTGAGTTTTAACGTGTAACTTTGTTTTCTCACTTTCTACGACCTCATTGTTCGGTTCAACATGGCCAGTGGTCAACAACCAAAACCCGCGAGTCGGAATTCCATTCGACATTCGCTTAATCTACCCTCCGTTGCGAAGGCATTTGTCGATGTTATTAACAAGGACAGCAAGGAGGACAAGACTGTCAGGAGACGAGACTCTGCCCGGTTGAGCGCCATTCATTTAAAGGCAACTGCTCCTCGGCCCTCTATCGACTCGAAGACAGTCCCATCAGCACCCAGGCCTGTACCAACACCTGAATCCAAGACAATTACACGTCACAGTCGCCGTGTTTCTGCAGCAACAGCTAGGTCTTCCTCAGACGACAGCTGTGTCAAGCCAGCAGACCCAATTCCCAAGTCAGGCCCTCCACTTCGTCCCCGCCCTGCTACTTCTTCAGGTCTCCCTAAATATCGTCCAAAGTCCGCCCTTATTCAGGAGGACACAAAGAAACCACCCTCACCTCTTAGGGTTGGTGTTCGCAGACGTCTCAGTTTCTCGGAAGACGAATCCAAGACTCAGACAGAATCTGAAATGACAGAATCTCTGGCAGAAAAGGCCGCCCGTCCGATCAGCCCCCTGCCGCAGAGAGCAGCTCTCAAAGTCAATCTAACGAGTGCAATAAACTCAACTCCAAAGACTACTCCTTCAAGCTTAAAGTCCAACACGCCTTCATCCACAAAGCATTCTCCCTCACGTCCTACAAAGGTCGTCAAGACCGCCCCTAATGCGGCCATACCTCGCCCGTCTTCATCGTCCTCTTCCTCCAGCTCCCTTACTCCTCGTACACCTAAGACTCCAAATACAAAACGTCCTACGACAATTAAGAATAGCCCAGCCACAAGTCCTTCCTGTGTAGACGATTCACCTCTTTCACGTCTTTCGAAGAAAGCGATCAGAACAGGTGCCAACAACAGTAACATGTCCCTGATATCAGAAGGTGACAGTGATGAAGACGAGGCTGAGGTTGAGGATGTTGCAAAGTTATTAGCACCGGTTGCTGCATTGGGTGCACCCACTCCTGCGATGCCTCGATTAGAGCATCGTCGCACACGAGTCGCTATGCAGAGTCCTACAAAGCCGCCATTAGTCAACTCTGAAAGTCCTTCAACACTGAGGGTCAATCCGTCACCCAGCAATGCACCCCGAGGGTCTATCTTGTCGTTTGAACAACTCGCAAATACCTCTCAAACTCTGCGAGAGGAAGACATTCAAACCATGCTATCTGAGGTGACAGCTCCCTTCCACTCGGATGCGTCTTCACCTCAGCTGCGTCCTTCAGTGCTCTTGTCTGTCCCAGAGAGTCCATGCATCAGTGCACTGAACTCTCCCGGTGGTTATAGCTCCATTTCGCAGATTCTCCTCCCTGATGTCACCCCATCACCCGCCATACATCCAAAACAATCGCGGTCATCAGAAGTTCCTGCTGTAGACGCAGCCATTGTCACATTGCTGCGACTGCAATTGTCTTCCGCTGAAGGCCTGGCAAAGGATCGTTTGAACCAGCTGCAGATCATGGAAGAGGAAAATCACAATCTTCGGCAAAAACATAAGCAGGACGTAGACGAGCTATCGAAACAGGTTGGAATTTTGGAGGAACAGGTACGCGGAAATCTTCAAGCACGCGAGCAGACGCAAGATCAAGCAGCCCATGTTGCTTCATTACAAGCCCGGCTTCGGCATGCGGAAGCTTTTCGTGATCAGGCTGTAGAGAGTGCTGTGGCAGAGGCCTTGAGGGGTGCAGAGACAGCGCGCAGAACTGCTATGCGCATGCAGACACTCAAGTGGGACAGAGTCAACGCTGCATGTGAGACTGGGCGCCAGTGGTCACTGGTCTCAAGTTTGGCTTCAAGTGAACTTAAAACTGTGAAAGGGGATCGGGCAATCCTGTCTTTGCTTCTGTCTGAGCTCGACATGCTAGAGTCGTAGATGATTATTAGTAGGTGGATTTTTTAGGTGTGGAATAAGATCTAACTTTTTCTTTCTCCGTAGCTGTGTACATAAATCTATTGCGGCAGCATATGTATCTACCTATAAATGCTAATTATGGGCTGGAAATTATTTTTCTGAAAGTCATATGACACTGTTCTCTAATGCAACGATGGATGCTTGCTGCCTTGCGTGGACCTACCATTCGTGGTCGGGGCGTTCATACAAACGTTTACGAGTCTAAATATGCAGAAAAGCTGCAACGAACAGCGGATGAGTGAGGTATCTAGCTCTGCTATTTGACTCGTCCTGACAGTAAATGATCTTGCACAGGAAAGGCTTGAGCCTTACTGAGCTGAGAGCGCGAATCAAAACAGCAGAAGCTGAGAAGTGTCACCAACAACGTGCATCACAGACTTCCTTCAACCCCTCTAAGAATCAGGCAACTAAGAACCCTAGTGCACAGGCAGCCAGGGACGCCAGCATTCGACAAGACAGCTCACCAGTCAAGGTCAGACACTCCTGGCAAGGCACTGATGCATCTGACCGTGCTTATAGCTGCTGTCGACCATCTTGAATTTGCCCAAAATACTTTCGGCGACGCCAGCTCAGGTCTCTGCTCTTTGGACAGCTTACCACGCGTCGCGGTCTGATGGTACCGGTCGTGGATACCTTTGTGCGACTATACCGTTGGATCTGTATCAAAAAATGGCCCTGGTTGCATCTAAGTATCCTTCTTTTATCCTTCCCTTGATGCGGCCTACCGAACAAGGCAAACCTGATGCGTACGAGTTCTACTACATGCAGTGGGCTTTTCACGACGTCCCGCCTCCTCTTTCCTCGACTAAGGACCCCTTTTCTGTCCGAGAAGTATCGTCATCCGAATGCCCGCCACTTTCTACTGTCCTGTTCACTCCACTGGAGGAGTACAAGTTGCGGACCACGTTTGCAACCCCATATCTGGTGTTGACGAACTATACCGATCTCGTTCAATCTCACGGCATAATACTTTTGAGGGGCGAAATTACGCCGTCGTCCGTTGGGTCGGGACATCTCCTCAGTCAGGAAGATGCTCAGGCTCTGTCTATGGGTCTACAAAAGTTTTACCTTTGGGAGCAGAACAACAACGGCGATCCCAAGGAGCAACTCGTCAGACTTTTCCATGAAAGACCTTCGGATTTCAAATGGGACGAGCTGTTGAAACACGCTTCACTGAGCTAATTGTGCTGTCTTGGCATTTCCTGTTTGCCAGAGACCTAATCTGTCATGTTCTAGACACTGCCGTGTATACATTCACTTTGCCTTCCAGCACTTGTCTCTTAGTGGCACGTACCGATTAGACGTTCAACCTTTAGAGAAGCAGTCCGGTTATCTCAGACTGATCGACATCTGCGCGCTGATGCTGTGATTAATTGACATCCATCTGTCTCTATTATTGACAATGATCTATCCTCTCATCTCAGTAGTCTTTCTTTCTTTCTTCCACAATGTGTGGAGCCCCTCGCTGGGCACGCATGCTTTTAATTCTAACATTGTCAGTTAATGCACTTATTATTGAAACACCGTAAGTCTTGTTCAAAGTCGTAAAACTGAAGTTCGAGCTCTTCCTCCAGTAATAACGTTGCAGCATGTGCAACAACCTTGATTTCATGGACAGGTGGTACTGGTACGTGCAGTCGATTGAAAATCTTTCAGCTAACATTCCCCATAGGACCTTACCAGCTGGTGAGTTTTGAATCGTGATTGTCAAAGTTATTCACTTTCTGGTTTCAAACTACAGCAGTATGGCATGAAGCTTTTCATCTTCAAAAGCTGATAAATGTGCAGAGTAGTCCCTGGCACACACGTCAACGTAACAACCTCGATGCGAGTGTTACAAAGTGCTATCTCTGGAACATCTTTTCAATGGAACGTTGATGTCCGTGCCGGTAGGTTTCAATTTATAAGGGTACATGCGATCCTTATTCCGTCATTAGGGAAAAATATCGCCCTCATCTGCCAAGATGCGACGCAAACCCAAGTGGCTACCAACGCTTTTACTGTCCAAGCGAGTTGTAATTTTGTTTTCTTTGCCGTGTAGTGTACCTAATCTCACACATCCGAAGCGGACACTGGATGTTCTCCGCAGCAAGGACAAGGGAACAATCCTAGTGGGCAGCCAGAAACTCAAGGGTCTGCTTCAAGCTCGCAATCGCAGTCTTCATCTTCTTTACAACTGACCCCTGGTACTAGTAGTGGGTCCAGTTACTCATCGAGTTCTTCATTTTTTAGTACTTCAACACAAAGGTGTGTCACTTTCTACTCAATGCTCCATAGCTTATTCTGTTTTAGTGGTGTGTCAACGTTGTCAACCTCTGTAGGCCAGACTGACCTGACCACGTCCACTTCGTCGTCAGATCGTTTTGGAGCTACAGCATCAACTACAGACGTATCACCAACTAACAGCGGATTGATACCATCAGGTGCCAATAGTAATATTCAGTGAGTAAAAAAGGCGATCTAATGAAGTCCGCTGATACCCCTCCAGCAGAAGCATTGTCGGGCCTGTCGTAGGCAGTATCTGTGCCTTTGTTGCTGTGCTCTTGGCTATCTTCTTATTGCTCTACTGCCGCCATCGTCGCCATACTAGACAGACCGGAACGTTATCCATCGGATCACCGAGTTTGCAGTCATCCTCGATGATTATCGAACCCTTTTTGTCTCCTGCTTCCCCTTCCAGTCTTCCTTCACCGTGGTATGGTCGTCCGTCAAAGTATGGATTACAGCATGCTTCTAGTCCCCCTCCCCCTCCTTCACCAAGCAACAGTTCGAGTAGCAGAACGAACGTTCTGACGACAGACCAAGTCAATTTAGTTCAACAGCTGTGTAATCTTCAGGTCCCTGCTGCTGCAGTCACCCAAGTTATTGATAGGATGTTGTTACATCCTGGAGACGCATCAGCAGAGACCGACCGAGTCACTCCACCAGCATACGAGTAATTGGGATTGTCGGTCGACTGTGCGGCCGGACTTTTATCATACTGTATTTTATACTAGTAATGGACACGTTCAGTACTCTGGATGCTCAAATCCAGTATGTCTTTATGTATGCGTCCCCTTCTTAGTAGGGCTCGCAAACAATCCTGACTGATAGAGGAGGTCAATTTTTGCATCCATTTTCATCTCGTTTTGTTCCATCTAGACCCATATTCAATGTCGGACAATCAGATAACCGGTGATACTAACCTCCTGGCGCAGTCGTCTGGCGTGGAGCTCCTGCATTTTCCGCATGCGTTCTTCCATCTCTGCCATAACCTCTTCTCGAGTGTCAGCTTCAATGAGTGCGCACCGCATCTCACTTTCAAAGAGCTTCAAATAAGTCAGTGTCATGTATTTCACAGGCTTTTCGCCTACCTGCAATCTTAGCTCCTCGACCTCGTCGAATAAGGCGTCCACGAGAGGATTGATTGGATCGTCAATATCGTCAGTTTCTCCTTCTTCGTCGACTGTAACAGATGAACCCTCAAGTAACAACAAGGACAGACAGACGGACCTTCGACTACTTCCAAAACTGTATCAGTGGTGTTCTGGCCTGTGGCAGGACCTCCTAGAGATATGGTCACCTTCCTGGTAATGCGATTGGGGGCAATGTCAGGATGACTTAGGGTGAGTGGACCTAACCCCTTGATCTTGTTACCGACGAGTTTGCCAGGCCCTACAGGAGGAGCACGTTGTAACGGGGCAGGTGTAGGATTGACGAGCACTTCTCTTGCAAGAGCTGCAAATTTCATCACATGCGAATTCTCGTCGTATCCGGTGTCATATGGATTCACGTTTACAATCATTATCTTGGGGCATGATTAGTCTTTTTGCGAGTTATAAAATTAAGCGTACCGTTCGACCATCTCCCGTAAAGTAATCCATCAGACATTCTGTCAACTTACTGTGTCTGAACGGGACCACTGACAACCCTTTCTTGACGGCTCGAGTATCCATCCTCCCATCAAGTCCCTCCTCGGCAAGACTGGCAGCAAGCCTGCGCTGGTTTGAACGTAATACTTCCATGCACTGGCCGAGTACCATTAGTGACTTGTTGATATTGCCTGCTTCCCTGAGGCGATCTCCTGTTGTATGGGTGTGTTTTGTGCGCTCCGAGCCTGCGAGATCTACCAATGTGAGGCGTGATATTTGCAGAGCAGTAGGATCCTGCTGTTGGTCAGTGAAAGATCAACAGCCTAGAAAGGCATACATTCTTTTCTCCTCGATGGCATCTGGCGATCTTAAGAATAACCATACCATGGCTACGACTACTCTCGCGATTTGCCAGGGTACCGAAAACCCTTCTGTGCAACTGTCCTAACTTAACGAGAGCTTTACCTTCAGAGGCGCTGTGGATACGAAATTGGCGAAGACCAGCGATGTACCTGCCTGAGTCCGATCCATCAGAAAGCGGAGAGGGTTTGAGAGGCAAAGCTTGACGAGTCACGCAAAGAGTCTTATCGCTACCCGATCGGGGTATAGGTGTACGTGAATCCTGGATCGAATCGAGGAGGTCGTATACTTTCTCGTTGTATACCTCGGCGTATGACAGCCAGACTGTGTATTCATAGTTACGGTCAAGCTTCAGCACAGTCATATCGAGATCGTGGTCAATTGATGGGTCTAATTGCTGACCGAGGACCTCTGCAATGGCAGGAGCGGGTTGAGGATGGTAAGTGGTTGAATCAGCTGAACCGGCAAGCTCGACACCATGAAGACGAACGGGACGATACTGGATATAGATCAGTAGACAGAATGCACAAAATATTGTTGACAAGCCTTTCCATCACCATGCAGGCCTTCGATACTGTTGAACACGACATCCAAAGACCTCGGTAATATACCCGCACTGCCATCTTGACTCCCGCCTTGAATTGTGTATGTCTTTCCGGAGTTGGTGACTCCGTAGGCAAATAGCAAGGCATTTTGGCCCTCGAGAGCGTGTTTGACCAAGGGTAGAGTAGTTTTGGTGAAAAAGTCTGACTGTACTGTGTCAGGTGGAAATATATGGGAGAACGTGTACACGGAGGAGGATGGTAGCGCTGATGCACGATATTTTGAACTCGAGTCATGTGGGTCTGTCATGCGTACGGACGTGTCTGACAATTGAGTGAGATATGGCACTGCAACAGGTTCATCATCGCCGAGTTGGGGTCGGATTCTGAGGTATGCCTAATGGATCAATAGCATGGTTATTCAGAGTTGCATATCAGATGTAACTCACCAATATTGGCTCACTTTCTCCAGAACTCGGTTTGGTTGCAGGCTGTTCTTTTTCAGAAACAGGCCTGTTCTCTTTGTTTTTATTTTCTGCTGCTTTATTGGTTTTTGAACGCGTTGTTCTAGTGGGAACTGGGATGGCTGCTGCACTACGCGTCTTTGTACGCGACGATGATCGAGTGGCCATGGTTGGCCACAAGGTGCTCGTTGTCACGTGCCCGAGGTCCTGGTTTCCCAACGCCGACATATATAGAACTCACTCAAAAAGTCTTTTCGTGGCCTCGGTCTTTTCGTGGCCTCGGTCATCTACGCCGTTCAGAGTAATCCAAAGTCCGAGACGTGGAACAGTATCTGACTAAGGCCGAAGACATTTGCCTGAAAAGGTCACAGCTTCAAGCAAGTATCCTCCCACTAACATGGCGCCTACTAGAAATGCACGCATCATCTTCAAAGAACGGCCTGAAGGAATATCTGGCACTAAGTCTGCGTATAATCAACTGATATTCATTGCAGGATATCCTATTCCCGGTAAAACCACGGTTTACGATGATTCTAATACTATTGATCTCGACACTGTGAGTCTCGATGGAGGTATCCTGATCAAGACTTTATCGTTATCTATCGACCCTTCCATCCGCGGAAGAATGAGAGTATGTCGTCTTGATCTTCTAAGCTGGATCTTCGTCTGAACGCATCTAGAATGTATACGTTGAAGGGCAGCCGTATGTTCAGAATTGACGCCGTTTCACAAGCTGGCAACATTAGCAGGGTCTTCAATTTTGGTCTCGCGATTGTGCTCCGTTCTGAACATCCTACCTTCAAAGTTGGCGACCATGTTGAAGGGCATCTGAGTTTGTTCTTCTGCGTTCCTTGCACATATCATCCACTCATTGTGTTCAATTTAGATTTCCAGGAATATAACGTCAGATCTGCCACAAGTTTGGAAGGTCTTCGTATTATAAGAAACGAAGAGGGACTTCCCTGGTCGCTCTATATTGGTAGTTTGGGAATGCCAGGTGTGTCTTGCGGTTATAGTCTACCACATTCACATTTCCGATAGGTAAAACTGCCTACTATGGCTGGAAGGAGTATGCAAAGCCGCAAAAGGTACCGTACGATGCTCACAGTCTTAAAGATTCCAATCCTGACTGCGTCCATGCAGGGGGACACCCTATTTGTAACGACTGGAGCAGGTAAAAGCTCCCTTGTCTGTTAGTCGTATGTCTGATGCATATCGATAGGTCCTGTTGGATCGTACGCACTAATGACTAGCCAAGCGTGCACCTTTTAACCTTTGCCCTGCAGCATGGTCATTCAGCTTGCAAAACTGGATGGATTAAAAGTCATTGGCTCGGCAGGTTCAGATGAGAAGGTCGAGTTCATGAAATCCCTCGGCGCTGATGTTGCTTTCAATTACAAAATCACGGAGACGAGCACAGTTCTAGAGAAAGAGGGCCCGATCAACATGTGAGTGTAACCACTAGAGACTACATTGTGTTGATGAGTTGCATAGCTACTGGGATCATGTCGGTGGCGAAATGCTTGACAAGGCGCTCGAAGCCGCCGCTCCGAACGCCCGCTTCATTTTGTGCGGTCAGATAGCAGCATACAACAAAGGCTACAAGAATCCGGTTAATGTTTGTACTCGTATTATTTCCTCTAAACTACCTGACTTTTTGGCCACAGAACTTATTCCTTATGATCGGAAAAACCATTCAAATGTTCGGACTATACATTTTCAGTCTGGATGCCAAGTATCGGGAAGAGTTTGAGTCTGTTTTACCCAAGATGTTTAAAAGTGGCCAGCTGAAATACACGGAGGATATCACTAAAGGTCTTGAGCATGCTGGAGAGGCGATATTGGCACAGCAGGAAGGTCGAAACAGTGGCAAGAGCGTAGTCATTGTCGCAGAAGAGTAATATGATGTCGTGACTATTTCGGTCGCTGTGATTGGCTGGGAGAAATTGGCATCCGGCCCTCCGTTGTGCTCCGACAAAACTCCACTCTATTCCGTACCTTCACGAGCGTCGAGAACGACCTATAGAACTCGTCCAAAGTATGGCTTCAGTCGAAGGCATTGTTCAGTGGCTAACTTTCGGCAGAGTACTTGTAATTCAAGACCCATGCATTTCTTCTCGCAAGCTTTTCACTTTGAGTCAGTCGCCACTTGACGTCGTCAAGTTCTTGCTTACAGTTTTCAGGCATCCATGGTCTCATGTAGTCATCGGCATGTGGCATAAATATCCTAATCCCAAATGCTCGCATGTCGTCAGCGTATGTAACAATGCCGAGCAGCCCTGGCCCCTCGCTCAGAATTCTGCAGGTCGACGTTGTGGACCGTAGCATTGATCCTGAGACCGGAATCATTCGAACGGAGCGCATATTTGGCTGCAAGCAGAAAGCACCGACATGGATCTGCAAGGTGAGCGATATGTACTATGAATTTCGCCGCATTAACGAGCAGTTATTTGGTGGTTCCGATGATGCCTTTGTTCGTGAAATATCGTTCATTGATCCTGCAACACAAAACGCTACGATTACTTCTGTAAACATGTCACTTTCTCAGTTCGCCACTTGCGTTGAACGAATACACTACGCCCCAGCATCGTCCAACCGTACAGCGTTCTCGCAGACAGCAGAGATCCAGGCGCGAATGGCATTGTGGCGGAGTGCGGCAGACAGTCTAGAGCAGTGGCTCGTCCAACGGTTTGAGCAGAACGCCCAGCTGGGCAAGCTCGGTTTTACAGACGTTCTGCGAAGCCTATGGGAGGAACGGCAACTGGCGCATGTGTAGAGTGACTCTTTTAATATTATCATATAACGTAGACCTGTTAGATAGCTTTAAAAGCGTCGTCGATGTAACTCCTTTACGAATCATGACGACCATAGCGTGACTCCCTCTGCCTTCTCTGTTACCTCTGATGAAATTTTAACGACTCCGACGGCCAGCATGGACGAGCTTTTGCATCATTGTCTGCGAGAACTGGCCTTCGACGGGGATTTAGGTAGGCGCTGGTGAAATTATGCGAGATGTTCGATTCTCGCCCAACGCACATCTTTTCGTCTTAGAATACTGACCAATCATTTCCAGGATGCAATCCTTCGCGTCTCAAAGATTTCATTGTTGATTTTTACGCCAACAACGCTCTGCAGTCGCAAAATACCGATGACGCTTTTTGTGGCTTTGTATGGTCTCTCGTCGTCCAACGGCCGACCGTTCGTGTCGGAACAGTTCCCCCAGGTCTTACATCTGAAGTTTGGATCGCCCCTCAAGCGAGTGCTAAGCGTAAAGCTCTCTTGAATGGCGAGGAGATCGTCCCAGAAGCCCCTCCAAAACTCGATATCGTACCAGATGCAAAATCGAAGTCCCTTCAGGACTTGGAAAAACAATACGGCGATCGTTTACGCATCGCTCTCGATCCTGATGCTATCTACGCTACAATTACAGGCTCTCACATTCGAGTTTGTCCCGCTCGCTCTCATCGATCGTCTCTCTCTCTTAACTTCGCTTAGTTTCCGAAGCTCAGCCCTATGGTTTATTCTGCTCTCCAAATCATCACCAGGGGCAGAGATAACGGCGTCTCCGTCGTTCAATTGGGTCAAAGGTCTCAGTACGACCAGAAAGCTTGCTTCTATTTGGTGCGCCAATTATCCGAACTCGGCCTAGTGTGAGTTTCTTCCGTGGTCAATTATTTCGTTATTTAAGGTCTCTAGTGCCAAAGTCCGCCGAGGAGGTGCAGGGACTAGTTTCGTCATTCATCGCTACTTTTTCGATCGCAGCCCTGCTTGGAAAGAAATTCGCGATGAAGAGACTCAAGCTGAAAACTTCATAAGAAAGCTCGAGGACGAAGACCCTACAGATGAATTGGAGGTTCAGCCAAACGCAACATCACTTGATTTCACTCCCATCGACACTCGACATATTTCCAGTCTGCCTCTGATTCGCGGCAGGGTTATCAAGCTGCTCAAGGCTTCAAAGAATCAAATGCATGTGGCTACCAATCTACTTGTTTCCATCGTAAGCTCCTATTGTTGCTGCCAATTAGTATGAAAACGTCCTTTTTCTAGGGATTTACCAGCCCAACAAAAGCAGATCGTCTTTTTTTCCGCTCTCGCTTGCGGGAGCTTGTAGAGCAGGGCATCATCGAAAAAGTACTTGTACCCAACAAGAGGAAATACGCTTCCCATTCCACTGTACCTTGCTTCCGCTTGCTCAGAGAGACTCCTGCCACAAACAAAATCACCGTAAGCCCGGACGGTGACGACGAAGAAAAGGACGATTCGGGTGAGCTCCTGTTTATGTATACTGTGGCTCGATTAATGTCTCAAAGAGCTCGGGGGCCTTAAGATGAGCTTAACCCTTCATAAACAAATGATCGATCTGCTAGAAGAGGCTGGCACGGCTGGAATGACTTTGCATGTGAGTAATTGATTACACGGAACCGTTTTTCTGACGTTTTATTCAGGACCTTTCCAATGCTCTTTGCAAATTTGACAAACGAACTCTCGAGTTACTCTTGACGCGTGCCGAGAAACACCCTCCTCCTCCTCCTCTTGCAGATCTTCGTATCATAAGTGTCATGGAATCGAGTGGCCGTGAACGCCGTCATAGGTACTATACGGTCTCAGCCTACCGTGCCCTTGTCGATGACGAAAAACTTGACAAGAAGTCTGCTGGTTTGGCTGATTTCGACCAGAGTCAGACCGGTGGATTCTTACCAATGAACCCGAATCAATTCTATGACACATCTCAAGCCCTTAAAAGGTACCATGACATCTTTGAAGCGGAGACCAAGTCAGGGCGACCACGAAAATTAAACCCAGACGGTACACCAAAGAGAGGTCGTCCTAGGAAAGACGACTCCGAGGCTCGTCCTGCCAAACGTAAGAGAGAAACTGGTAAGTGAGACTGGCACGGGTTTTGTAGTCGTTCATCTCACCGCGTCATAGACGACAATGACGAGTGCGGGCCTTCCAAGAAACGTGGTCGTCCTCGCAAAATCGGTGCAGAGGGCGAACCGGAAGTTGTGCCAAAGAAACGCGGCCGTGCCAAAAAAGGCAAGTTCGAGGACCCACAGAAGTCTTCCAATGTAGAGGCTGAAGACGAAAACGAGGGCAATCACTCTACCAACAGGGATGCTTCAGACTTGGCGCAGGTTCTCCCCGATGCCGAGCAAGGCGATCAGTCTATGCACACGGAAGAAGTGCAAAAAAACGTCCGTTTTAATACTCCAGTCGGCCTGGACGCATTTCCCGAAGTGGACGAGGTTCGACTTCCGAGTATTGTGGTCGATGTTACAATGTTAGACTCGGAGCAGCTCTCACCTCAATCA
>QLOY01000003.1:0-49200 GCA_003313965.1 Megacollybia marginata | reverse complement strand
TAGATATGCAATGCTGACACTCCTGCCTTGGCTGCACCCTTGTAGGTGAAAAAATCACCTCCATCAGGACGTGTAACTGGAACGACTTCAAGCTTCTCCCGCCTTGATACTCTGGACAGCAGGACCCAGGGAGAGTGTGCTGTTGACCTCCTACCAGTTCCCTGACCTTTGAGAGACGCATACTGCATTGGCATGGGAAACAGTTTGCTCAAGAATCTTGTTGCGTCTTCATAGTTCCAGGTTTTATCCAAAGGAGGCACACCCTTTGTAACCGCACAGCCATGTTGTACGAGATAGGCAACATCTACCTTAGAAGGAAGATCGTCATCTTGAAGGAGATTATTCTTCTATTGATACATCAGTCTGGATCAAAGGAGATCGATGATTGTACATTTACGGATGACCGAACAATAACAACACTGGAGACATTGAATGACTGTGATTCCGACCTCTCTGGCTTATTGGACGACTATATTCGAGTAAGATCCAATACAACAGGCAGCAACTCAAGGTACACACCTTTTTGGACGAAGTCTTCCAGCTAGAAGAGGGTTCCTTAAATCCTTTAAGTGCATCCTTGCGTGCATCACTAAATGACATTGAACTGTCTGAAAGGCCGGGAACCTTCTTCTTGAAAATCTTGCTGACAGTTTTGCATTCAGAAAGACTGGAAGTGGGCGCTTTTTTAGGGTGCTTCGACTTGCTGTGGCCACATTCTTCACAATGCGATGGGTTTGCGAGAAGGTGAGTATTCCTCACAATCGCAAAGTCCACTATCAGTCTTGGCATGACAGGTCTCGATCATGACTGAATGGGACACGCAATGTGAGGGAGAGAGATGAGGGAGAGAGAGAGATAGTAGGTTAGTGAATCACACAATCTACTGCTCTTTAAAGTCATTGATTATCATATTACCGTCGAGCGCGTTCATCTGCTTTCGGGATTATCAATGATTAGCCATCATTTTGATCCGATCAAAATGTTTTTTTTGACTCAGGTGCTCGTGCTCATGCAGACATGCATTGTGATAATCCGTGAACAGCTGCAAACCCATACGGCCCGTGTTGCCTTGGAGGAGCCGTTGATTGAAAACCATGCATCAATGTGTCATGATCATGGTGGCTGTGCATCCGATTGGTACGCTGCATGGTGGAATATCGTTGGTAGTGGTCTTCTCAATGGTATCAATCCCCTTGCCTATACAGAAGCATTGAGGAGGCTTCACGGCATAGCTGATATTGGCAGAATGGATCGTACCTGCTTTAATAATGCAGTCAATGTGGCACAGACTGCTATTGGATGGGGACATCGATATGAGTTGATGGAAATCTCTGCTGCGGAGGCAGAACTTAGAAGATAGAGATTTCATCTAGTTAGATGCGAACTTCGTACTGCTGAATACTGTCACTTGTCACAATTTCAAACTCCGCCACAGTGCTCGAACTCACCATTGGCAGTAATCCATGTCATTTATTACACAGAATTATATTCAAATGACTCGTACATGACCTACTAGTAGTATAGAAACAATATCCACGAAATCACAATGTTGTCGCGGGCGCGGACATCTAGACGCGGGTGCGGGATTAAATGTGCATCTGTCACACCATACATTTGGGCATCATGCACTGAAAGTTTAAGGAGGATGCTTCTTCGGGACAACAGACAAACACAAACAAAGTACGCCGCGTGCTCAGTAAGCGCCTGGATGCCACGCGCCCGTTTGATTTCCCTAGAACTGCCTACACCCATGTCAAAGAGAGCATTCCAAACAAAATCTGGAAGAACATCACTGAGGTAATCGCTCAAATAATGACCATTGTGTCCGTCAAATATGCCTTGGACGAGTAGAGGACTGTCATAAGCTACACCGAAGATTCCACCGGTGTAATCCTCGAGGCTCGCAAGGAATGTTCCTAGAAGACGGTTTGGGTTGTTGTGGAGGTGAGCACGGATAAGGGGACCTGTAGGGAACAATCGCCTAAGCATGGTGCAGCGTTAAACAAGGAAGTGTGGAGGTTTAGGACGAGATAGTGAGTGTCATAAAAAGACAAGTCAAGAAATATAGGGAAGAAATACATATGTAGTGAATCAAAGGGCGGTAAAATCCCTTTCCATTGTTGTGACTCGTCCCAGAGGACAGCAAACAAGATACTTCAAGAGATACTTTCTCCGTCGCTATGGTACGCCGTTCTTTCCCAAAACAGCATTCTCACCTGGTGCAACAAAGCGCTTTCCCTTTCACGCGCACGTACGTTGACAAGTACTCTTACCTGAAATTTCAGCAGATACAAGACCAAAATACTTTCTCGGCCATTAAATAAGTAAATGTGTAAAACATTAGAAGATTCAATCATATCCCCAGAAGGCGCAGGTCATGCTCGGTGACCCCGCTCTCCTTGCTTCCGGGTCTGAGGACCCTTCCCGCAGCCTGCGCGATAGATGCAAGCCTGCTATCCACGTCAGCTGACAATACAGTGGGAGGAAGAATAGTTAATCACGGTTTGGGCCAAAATCCTTTCCGGTCGCATACCTGCCCGACTCCGAAAACCTTTCGAGTGTCTCCAGGTCTACATTCTGGTTCCGGCTGGACTGGGATTTCTCAGCACTTTCTCATACGAAGAAGGGTCAACTAACCAGGCGCGGCTAGTACTTGAGCTAGAAGCATAAAGAAAACAGCAAGAATAGCGAGGGAGGTACGATTGTTGGTGAACATCGTATTCGAAAAAAGTGGGCTTAGTAGTGAACGTCCAGCGCTGGGGTGTTTCAAATCACGTTGCACTGGTTTATATACATCGAATATCCATATGGAAAATGGGTTCCAGATGCCATGGCCGTGTATCCCGTTCGATCTGTTACACGTTGGTTTCGTGTTGGTTTCGTGTACAAAAACACGATAATCGATGAACGGTTTGACGAGGGTGAGAAGGCTTAGGCTGCGGCGCCGCAGACGTTTGGGCATCATGCACTGACATGCAGGCAAGTTTAAGGGGGCAATGCTTCAGGAAGACAACAAACAAACACAAACAGAGTACCGCGTGCTCAGTAAGCGCCTGGAGCCAAAATTCAGGCGCGTTTGATTTCCTCAGAACAGATCTTTAGGATGGATCCATTGACTCATGCGCAGCTGTCCCTCGAGCTCTTCCTGTGCATAAATGACCAGAGACCACCTGAATTCAAGAGTACTAACGTAACGGTAACAATTGCAATCGAGCAGACTATCTTCTGCCATCTGACGTCCAGAATGGAATCGTCGATCTGCTGGAACAACGTGTACACCACACTCAAGTACACGTTTCATTCAAGAACGATATCCTCCTTGAAGTTTACCCCCATCATCGCAATGTCCTCCGCATGCATCACTCCCAATCCCGACATCGCAGGGATTGGCGTACGCGCTGCCATGTATGCTCAAGCAGTCCTCACAATTGCTCAACCCCTCATGGCAGCATCAGATGGGCGAATCGACGACTGGGAATGGGAGAGCTTACACACTTTATACATTGGCATCCTACTTCCAAGCTGCGCCTTACTGTTCTGCGCCATCATTCAAGCCAAGACTTTCGGACTGTCAGCTTATCATGCGCTCATTGTTCTCAATCTCAGTTGGATTAACAATACAAGCACACTGACATTCTTTACATTTGTTTCCATCGCTACATGGAAGTTTAAAGTAGTGGTGTGGAAACACGTTTTCCCCGCGATGAACAAGTCCGAGGAGTTGAGGCCAATTGCTGAAGCTTATAAAAAGTATTTCGAGGATTTGGAGAGGCGGGTCGGGTGGCTTCCAGACTCGGAAAAGAACATTGTGGATCCCGAATCAATTGACGGACTCAAAGAACTCACTCAACAACCGCACGCCATGAGCCGGCTCATAGACTCCGGAAGGTTCCAGCCCGTCATTCATGCTCGTGTGACATTTCGAAAGGTACAGCTATCAATCGGGTTCAGAGTCGATGACCCAACACTATCAAGTGCGAGCCTAGATTAGGTTCACTACAGGCTGCTGACCAGTTGCTTTGTCTACTTAGGACGAGATCTAGAAGTCACGTCGAAAACTACCATCCCATTCAATAAAATCGGAAACCTTGGTTGGCGTCAAAGATACGAACTTCTCCCCAATCAAGCTAAGATCGTGGCAGCCTTGGCTTCCGCACACGTCATTCTCGTAGCAGGATTCGGACTTTGGTTTTGGTTTACTCTCCACACTTTCGACATCAACCCACACTGTATATCTCTCATACAGTACAACATCTTTGGGATATCTGTACCCACGAGCTCAACTCACTTGCGCATAGGCTCAATTGTATTATACACTTTGGCAGCCATCCCCCTTATTAACATCCTATTATGCCTCCTAGCTTCTGGGGTCTCGATCTTTCTTCTCAACTACCTCCGAGTCGGCTGTAAATTAATATATCGCAGCACCAAACACCCAGACATTTTCAAGCCCGCCTTCTTCATAGCTGCACTCATGACACTGCTCTGTCAGATCTATTTCATCTTCTGCACAGAGCTCATGATCAGGAACAATCAACCTCTCATAATCGCGGGTGACTCGGAGTCTAGTTGGACATTGGGACAAACTCTTGCAGTTGCATTGACTGTGATTCCATTGGTGGAAGTGTACAAGTTCTTGAAGAGAACGATTAAAGGAGGAGCTGAAGTGAAAGAAACTGCGATTGGAAGCACCGAAGTTAAAGCAGGCTGAGCTTGGGTGGTGGGCGAATAAAACTCGTTGTATGCATATCTTGTTTTCAGAAATCTTTCATTCTACTTAGTAGCTCACCCGTTGTCTTTTTCTTGTCAATATCGTGTTACCTGTATGCAGCGGTAGCAGCACTTCCGTTTGACAGTTCACAGTGTATTTCATGCTAATGTTTCTCTTAAGTGCGGCTTAATTTATTGAATTGTAACGATTTAGTTGAATGTTAAATCATATTAAACAAGTCAGTGACTCGAAACTAACTCCTGTCTGACAGGCTTGTTCTGACTGATCAATATATCAGATCTTGAACGAGACTGACTCGTCAAAGTACTTGAGATGTCAGAAGACTAAGTTATCTGTCCAATCGTAAGTTTTTCAGCCTGTCTTTAACTCATTGACTCCATAATAGGACCTGGTGCACAATCGAACTTGAAGTCTCTGACTCTGGAGGCCCAGCGAAGAATCAGTACTTCAGTATCAACCCAACGGTGAACGACTCCCGGATCCAATTACAAATGCTCGAATGACCTATAGAACCCTTTAATGAATGACAGACGAGGCCTATTTTTACGCAAGTTCACTTCCTGAAAAGCTCGAAGGCTAGCTTGGCAGCGATTCTTGATAGGGAGACAGCCTCTTTTAGCTGTGCGATATGCACTATGTCAATACTTAACTCGTTCTTCCCCAACCTCTTCGTTAGTTCATCCTTGGTCAGCAGGAGCGCTCGACACTTGCCCAAGATTCTCCTCCCGCTGCTTATGACCTCGAGCCAGTGACCATCCGAGCAAGGTATCCAGTAGACCCATTCACATTCCTGCCAATCGTCGCTATTGTATCCACCTCTTGGCACCACAACTTGCTCCTCACCATCTCGTTCGATGTCGGGTGGTAGCGTTGCTGACTTGTGACTCATAGAGCACAATGGACGAACACACGGGACAGCAAGAAGCTTGACATTCTTTGATCTCGGGTCGTTGGAATCGGGAACGTACACATCGAAGAATGCAACACAGGCATCATATAGATCATGGGGAGTTGTACTGGAACCGCAAAACCAAGTTGTGGAGGAAAGAGTGGTATCACCTACGATCGCTCGGAAGGTTAGTGTCGTCTCCATCGGTGAACCTCGAGAATGTAGGTTGTTCACTGGAAACTCTTCTTCATATGTGCATTGACTAAAGAGGTGCCGAATGACCTCCAAATCCATAACGTCTTCCGCATATGAATGTGACGCTCGGGGATGTACACTCGTTTGATACATTGACAAAGCCATTAGAAGCTCCAAAGTACGCTGTCTCATCTCTGAGTCGAGTCTTTCCCACTTTCGAGCCTTTGGGGTCGGATATAGCAACTTCTCTGAGCCAACATGGAAGAATATAGACCGTGAGAGCACCCAGAGAACTTGGAAAGCTGTCCACGCAATCACAACACGACTGGGACAGGACGACAAGAGGAAGTAACATATGACAAGGGAAGCAGTGTTTATCACTCCCCCTACAAGCCATGTCAACTTCCATAGAATGTGATGGCGGAAATTGCCGGGGGCTCCTAGCAAAATACGAAACTGTCCTGCAGGTCGCCCAAGCATGGGCATGTTACCTGCTAGAACATCGACATCTGTGTGGGCATGCTTTTCGTATCCTCGGGAGAGCTGCATATACTGGAGAATGACAGCAGCAGCAAAAAAGTAGATCCATGTAAATGCCATCGGCAGCAGCACGCCGCGTGCTCCGAAGTGGTAAAGGACGTATAGCTCCGGCACCTTCAAGAGCGTGACGAGAATGGCGGCCCAATCGCGGCGGGTCACGGTTATGGGGAGGATGTCGTGGGGATCATTCACGATTACGTGAACAGTCGGAAGCTCGTTGGAACCGGAATTAGATGGAGGAAGTGATCCAAGAGGTCCAGACGACAAGGGGTCAAATTTGTAGACATCGAGATGATTGACCACCATCTGAGATACATCTCCAGGGATAGTCAGACTCTGTCGAGATGTGTCAGTTCTCAAAGTCATTCAAACGAATTTTACCTTCTTCCTTCTCTGACATAAGACCCCAATAGCTTCTCCAAGGTTTTTGCGTGCTCGGTACTCGCGACCCATATGTTTAGAAGAAAGATGTAGCGTAAGACCAATAGCTGCATCCGCAGCAGAGTTTCTGACGCCCAACATTTGGCGTAGCCAACCAGGTATACTGGCTGCAAAAGATGCACGAATTGCGGAAAGAGAACCAAAAAGGCTCATTCCTACCCAAGCCAGGCCAGCAGCTCCACGATTGCCCAGAACTAGCTGCTCTGCAATGTCTGATCCAATAAGTGACATCAGTGCAGTAATATCAATAAATCCTGAAGGAAAAACATTGCTCAAAGTCGCGGCGAGACCCTCCGAATCCGATGAGGAAGTCGTGTTCATTGTCTCGACTCTTAGTCTCTCCAAGACAGTCTCGTTATTTTGACGGACGAATATGATAAGTAGGGCTTGACGCCCTTATGTTTAGTATTCAGTATAGTGAGTGGAAGGAAGGAAGGAGGAATCGGCAGCATTCCGAATGAGTTCTAATGCTGTACGTGTCAAGGATTAGGTCTTGATCGGAAAACTAACGCCCGATTAAGACTGACAAAACGGACACATTACAAACTATTTAGCGTTAGCCTGGTTTCTGGTGTTGGAATGAGTGACAGTGAGACTGACGTTGACAGGCAGGCGTCGAGTTGGAGCTGAAGAGCGCAGGTAGCTGAAGAATGTGTTATTAAAAGCCATCCTGATAGAGAGAGACAGCAGGAATTGGAACTTGGATGACGACGTTAAGATAAAAAAAGGGGAACATGGGAATTTTCGAATGAATCGTTTGTGCGTCGATTTTTAGATCCAAATTCAAACATGCAATTAGACTCCATAGTAAGGACAACTTCAACGAATGTATAGGTCTCGCCTGCGGTTGCCATGTGCACCGCTATGGTGCTCAGGCTGTTTCAAAACGTCAAAACGACAATATCAAGCCAATATAGGAACGTGTGTCGTTATCATGACATCTGACATGATCTCTTTGTGATGCTTCTCCTCAAGATGTTGTTCTCATCGTTGTCCATCTCGTGCAGCGCAGACATCAAGTATCGTGAATACGCTATAAAAGTGTACTTATTCTATTGCTGACATGCTGTCAGAAAGTTGGAACACAAAACCAAAGTGAAACTGGAATTCAAGGTTTTCAAGAAAAATACATTAATGTTGCTCTGCTAAACCTCTGCTATGTCGAAATATCCAAACTACGGGCGCGACCAGTGCGAAAAATTAGAGAGGAACCACCTTTGTAATTGCCCCCTGTGAGGGTCGAACTCACGATCTCAGGCTTACATGACAACCATCATGTCATACTAACGTATGAGACCTGCGCTCTAAACCAACTGAGCCAAGGGGGCGTTGGTAAGCGCCAGGATCAAAGCTTATATATTAATATAGTAAACCAACTTGCAGAGTCGTTTCATGGCGCTAATGAACACCATGGCTTTAACCGTGCGCTTAGAGCATTATCTCTGGGATACGACCCTACCACTACCTTCTTCAATCACTGGGCTCAACCTACCGGTTCCTCGGTGACGCAGATGCCAAACCCTCATTGTGTGAATCAAGAGAGTACAGAATCAACGCTGTCAACGACACAGCCTTCCATTTCTTCCCTGCCAAGAAGCCATATCAGCGCTCAACATTAGGACACAGCCTTCGCGTTTCCGTAAGCTGGCATCTCAAGCTCAAGCCTTCAGGCCTTCAGGCCTCAGGATGGAGGCGTCGCTTTCTTTAATCTTGTGGCGATTGGTTTGCCTGACCGCCGTCCGTCATACGAGTAGATGGAGGATCCCATTGTCTACGTTTACCATCATCATCTTATGTACAAGCGGTTCTTGTTACTCTCTTTAAGAACGAATACAGACTGTCTGTGAGGTTTTGCGCAGACATAGTGACACCAAAGATTGCGACGATAAGTATAATCGCACATAAACACGCCGGCAGCAACAACGAGGAAGAGCGTGCGACGTCCCACCGCTCGAGTACCCAAATACCAGGAAGAGTCATGAAAGCTGTCAAAATGTCGAAGAACGTTACTGACACATTGACAATAGCCATAGCAACTGGCTTCCTTTCCCTCCTCATGTCGACCGTGACAAGGGTCGTGTTTCCAATGCTTTCCTGTCGGTTGGGAAGAATTAATCATCAAGCGCCCCTTCGTGGTTCAAAGAACACGATGAGAAATACTTCCCATCCAAGATAGATGCACTTACAGCGGCCTCATACACTGGTTCCATCTAGTCCGTACTTCTCTACTCGTATGTTACACTTGACGTAACACCTCACTGCAGAAACGTGTTTTACTGTCGGACGCAATCCTGGTCAGCAGCGTCAGCGAGAGAAGGAATGGAAGCTGATGGACGGCGTATTTATCATGATAACAGCTCGACGCCACCAACCCAAGACCACGAGATTGTCTTGAGATAACCACGTTTTTGCCATGTGACCTAATGTAACAGCTTTATTTACTCGGCTCAGCCGGTTTATAAAAACACGTAGTCTTCCCTAAGTCTTCCCCAAGTCTT
Organism: Megacollybia marginata; assembly: GCA_003313965.1. Classification (NCBI taxonomy): domain Eukaryota; kingdom Fungi; phylum Basidiomycota; class Agaricomycetes; order Agaricales; family Porotheleaceae; genus Megacollybia; species Megacollybia marginata. Next base: position 39,905 of record QLOY01000003.1, on the reverse strand, counting down.
CTCGACATTCATCGAGTATTCACAGTCAATGACCTAGCCCAGGCATGAGCACGAAGAAGTCCAAATCGAAAACGTCTTGGTTGCCTGACGTGGCTCTGACGACTCTCGAGTCGCTCAAACAGTCCGCCGATGCTATTCCTCAATTAAAATCTGTTGTCGCAGCCATCTTGGTTCTTGTACAGACCATTCAGGTCCTCCTTCCTTCTTTTTCCTCTGTTAAGCTGACTCCAACATAGCGTATTAAAGGCTCGAAAGAGAAAGCACGAAGTTTGGGCCTACACTGTCTAGAGGTACTCAATGTTTTGGCTGATGCCGTATCCCTGGATCCGATAAACATCTCTCCACAACTCTTACTAGCCATCACCGAGTTCAAAACGTGAGTAGCAGTTCCATCTTGGCCATATAACTTACGACGCACTGGCACAGAGTTATAAATGATATCAATGGGAAACTCGAATCAATCGCAAAACAGAGTGCTATTTCTCGCTTCATGCATCTGCACAAAATCGAAGACGATTTTCTTGAATTCTACGAGCGTCTAAACAGAGCACGACATCTGTTTATGGTGACGTTTTCCTCCTTCGGTTGTGGCCGGCGGGCTAATCGATTGTTTCAGATCGGTGGTTCTGTTAGAACAGAAATAATCGTCACCCGTATTGAAAAGTCCAACGGTCAGATTGAAACCAAAGTAGACCAGAATTCGGCTGAGGTTGTGAGTGTCCTGTAGTTTCTCCATCACTAATCGATTACTGACTTCCGGATCAGCGAAAGGCCTTCAGACAAGTAAGCGAAATTTGTTTATTTCCGGAGCCCTGTCTGACATTCGACTCTAGTTGACCATCTCAATGATGGTTGGCTATTTTGCTTAGCCGGTCATAGGTTTACTGGGTGGCAATTATAAGTATCGGTACCTTATTGATCAGTATGACGATGGCACACGGATCGGTAGATGACCTGCCATCAGGAACGACACGACACAAGACTCGAGGGTTAGCGCGGTTCTTCGTACTCCGACCTGCTCGTGATTGAACAAGAATCTGCCTCCTCGTGCGCTTTCTTGTACCATTTCAACTGTTGCATTTTCTTATGGATCAATCAATCCCTGAAGATCAACACGACGCAAGACTCGAGGGTTAGCGCGGTTCTTTGTTCTCCGACCCGTTCGTGATTGGACAAGAATCTGCCTCCTCGTGTGCTTTCTTGCACCATCTTTTACACCGTCGATTTTCTGTGTATCTCATCCCGTCCCATACAACCCATCAGGTACGCTTGCAGGCGGACCACTTAATTGTGCTTTGTGCCTCGCGTGCTGCCAATACATCGGCATCTTTGGACTTTTCTTGTTGGTAGTCGATTGCTTTACTTGTCCATTCAGTTCTCTCTCGTCTTTTTGGATGAGGGTTCGCTACGGCCGGTTCAGCATTAGCTCAACCATCCTTGATACCTTTCTGTATATGTTCTCTGTAGTCTTCATCTCCTTCTCCCTCCCCGCGGGAACGTTGGTTCTCTAAATTAGGTAGCCGCCTGGTGTGGCTCCTGTTCTAAATAAATACAGTACTCCTACACTTTGTATCTCTCTCCCTTCCAATGACTGATAATCTAATCTGTTTACATATGCACTATCGGTCATCTATAATCCAGTGAATGACATAAAAAAAGGTAAGCACGCCGTGGTACTTGGAACTCAATCCAACAGCTTAAATCCCGCTCATTTTCTTCGTCGCTATTTACCCTCACTATTAACTGAGTAGACTCTCCCGCTCGCATTCAGTGACCTTCAAGGTCCCTAACCCGTGAGGCGCTGTCACAGGTCTAGCTGATGCTAGTTTTTACCATCCATAAGTCCGGGTCGAGTCGATTCCGGATGGCAGTACAGTCTCGGTATGCTAACGTCCGCGTACTAAATGTCACAGTTACGTAGCCTCCGAGTGATCCAATGGTCAGTTGGTGGTTTTGGTCGCATTGATGTTGTTTATGGATCAACAAGTGGTACTGCTTTTCAACCACTGGTTAAGCAACGAATCACATTAATCAGACTGCGTCTAAAACTTCGATTTGACGGATCTTTTTAGTAACGGTAGAAATCGTTCTCTATGACCAGGAGCTCAAGGCACCAAGGTGTCAGTCCGCGTTTACATCGGTCCGATGTATGTCCCGATCAATCAAGCTGTCTTACGGCATATAGTATTCGATCAATCAACGGGACCTAGGCTATAAAACCAGACTTCATCGCTCATACTGTCCTTTCAGCACCCGATACAACAGACAATGTCGACCTGTTTAGGTTCAAATTGCGTTCCGTACGCAACCATAGTGTCTACTCTAGGTATTCTTATTTTGAGTGTTGCAGGAGCAATGATATATGGCATGTCGATCTTCCCAGACTTGGATTTAGATATTAAAGTTTCAACCGTTGACAGGTTGCTTCATCATCGTTGCTCTGCAGGCGATCTATCAACTCATGTAAGTTCAGACCGAGCTTTTTGGTCACGCTGACACCATATCCAGGCGTCAAGGGGTCCCATCTTCTGTACCTCGAAGGTGCCTTCTGGGTGCTGCATTGTTTCTCTTTTGCACAACAACTACGACCTTTGCCTTGGAACTTGTTTCAGATATTGCGTATATCACGTCGGAAATAGATCCGAGTGCATTGACGCTCTTGCAGCAGGTTTATGGACCAACTGTCTTCCTGACTCAACTTAATGTGAAGGCTCCTTCATCACACTCAGCTAGATTGCTTATGAACAACAGTGGATTTGTAGTGATGCAATCGTCGTTTGGAGAGCATGGGTTATGTCTGATCGCAAGGTTTATCTCCGCATCCTGCTTGCAATTTGCCTGGTTGCAAGTACAGGTAAGTCACTCAGTTAGTTATCTTCTTAATTTGATTGATTCAAAGTGTGTATTGTTGTTGAAGTGATCTTTGTTGTCAAAGCGGGACCGCCTGCCATTCCAACTGGGATGGAACAATCTTCAATACCAACCATCATCATCTCCACTGCCTCGTTGGCAACGAATGTCTGTGCTACTCTGACCATTCTATACAACACATGGTTTGGTTCATGCATGCTTGTTCTGAACGATCAGTGACTCCAATCAGGGTCTATCGGTCACAAATCAAAGTCTACCTACAGGATCAGCCCAAGACTACTCAAGTTGAAAAAATCTTATTACTTCTTATAGAATCTGGGTTTGCATACTAGGGCTTGAAACCGTCCCGTATACTGGGGACGGCCGTTCAGTATACGGGACAAACCAGTATCGGATTATTTCCAATACGGGACGGGCCATCAAGTACCCGTAAACCGTCTCGTATCGTCCAGTATTCCCGTATTACGGTACCAAATCAAGGCAGCCGGGATGTTTGAACCTTTGAACTGACTCGAAAATGAATGAAAAGAGCTATTTTGATGCTCTACATGCCAAACCAACTGCGCAAACCTATTGAATTGTAAATTAAGTTCCACCCGTACAAAATACGGCCGTAAAGGGGCCTTTCCAAAACAGAAACGATACGGGTACCGTTCAGTATTTACAGTCCCGTATAACCGTATCAATATGGTTACGGTTTCAAGCCCTATTGCATACATTTCTATATGAATACGCTTCTATTCAGTCTTTTTGATACTTACTCCTTGATCATAGATTTTTTTGTTGTGCATCAGCATTGAAACTGTTCCACCATTACTCTCTCTCATCATAGCAGCGATATCACCTTATATATCCATAAGTCAGTTTTGTCACTCCTTGGCAAAAAATAATCCTTGACAGGGAATCTACCCTCTCTTGGTCATACTCATAGTTGAACATTACAAATCTGTCGATGTCTCTTTGAAAGGCACTACTTTGCACCCTATTCAGTTTGCATCCATACGCAACCAAGGACAACATATATCAATCATTGAAGCCATTAGGACCCAGATGCAACAGACTGATCAAGAGAGTGATCCAGGTACTGATGATGGGGCAGTTGTGCACAAGACAGTATAAAACAAAAAACCTCAAAAGAAGGAAGACTCTGCCAGAGTAGTAGGGTGGAGAATATCTTTATGACTGACACTTCCTACCTTATTATTTATCATATTGGATAGTAATCAAATAGAAGTCTGCAAGCAACAGCACCTACTGTACTATTTTGAGCAGTTCAGTAGTCACATGTCACACCTGACTTTCAAAAACACTGGCAACCATTTTTTTCTCAATTTTTCCGATGTTTGGGGATTTGTTGGAAAAATTAGAAAATCATGTGCCTGCTGAACTGCTCAAAACGGTACAGTATACTCAGTCTCAGATATGTCAGCTTTCCGACTCATTGTGACAGAAATCAATGCAGCATACTGAGTATAAAACTGCAAATTCTGTCTTAACACTATATCACAAGTCTAGTATACAATTTGAATCCTGAATCTAAAACAAAGTACAGATAAACTTACTGTCAGAAATCAGTGTTTGTTGCTTTGGTCTGTAGGCAAAGATGATGTCATGTTCACAATGGGCTTATCTTTTTCTTACATCTTCCTTTCCAGGATATACACTACCTATATTGGCTGTGCTTCAATCCCATCATCGCTGTGTTCTTCAACACAAGGTAACTTTAGAAGAGAGATTGTAGTGCAGGGAGTTCACGTTGGGAGGCTTCCATCGACAGTGAGGCTAGTTTTTTGGTCCGCTTATATTGACTACGTCATCACCCGCCCTTTCAGGTGTTATACGTGCATAGCCAACTGTTTGACGCTCATCCCCGTTCCTAAATGGTTAACAAAGTTGTCTCCCTTGTCGTCCTGGCAGTCTTTTGTTTGAAGAGAAAAGGGATCAAGAGGCGAATATAATTTGAATGCAATACTCTGTAAGGTCACTCAGTACTCACTGTTGAGGGACTGTTTTTGTGTTATGGTGATCCCTGAGGTAGCAAGGACCAGGCTCATCCTCACTGTCATCCTCAGAGGCTGCATTGTCATCATTGTCATTGTCATTGTCATTGAGACCCTGCCAAGCCAAAGTCTGCAACTCTGACACTGGCACAGCACGTTCTCGGAATTTGAATCTGGGGTAATGAATTTTGATTGCAGACATGAGGTGAAGGCAAAGAGGAAGGGAGCAGTGGAGAGGAGCAAGGAGCAGTTGCAGTTCAAAAACATGAGCTGGTCATTCTCAAGTGGCATTTGTTTGGACATGATACAGTCAAGGTGGCGAAAGGATGAAGCGGGCACACATAGTATACCCAGCCTTCGATAAGGTAAAATTTCGAATCTAACTGTGTCCATAAGTGGGAGAACCAGGGATCTAAATAACATACCATCCCTCCGAGTTATCTTCCAGACTTCCAAGAATTCAACTTATAGTCACGGTCTTTGTGCAGCCTCTCCACAGTATTTTGAGATTTTTGAGCCCAATATGAAGGCATTGCAGCCGTTGGAAGCAAGGTGGTTCAGTGTGACGATGTTATGTAATTCCCGGTACCATCAGGTAGAGGGTTATATCGTACATCTTTTTAAGGTTTGGCTGTAGATCAAAATTTTGGATAATTTTTGTTTGTGCACAAACAAAAACCATATCATACTATGGGCCTGTTTGGATCACGTTGCATGCAACTTGCAACTTGCAAAGTTACAAATTCCCATGCAATATGTGACATAAAAACTATAAATAGACTGGTCTAGAATGGCCTGGAACACAATGAGATCATCCATATGACACATCTTTTCCAATTTAGTTCAGTGCCTAAGAGTGTCTAACTTATTATTCAGAGCGTCTAACTTATTTTTGGCCTGCTGTTATTTGTTTGTCTGAAAATAAGTACATGGGAATTTGTTTCAGACCCTTCTAGACCAATTTATTTATAGTTTTTATGTAAGATATCACATGGGAATTTGCAAGTTTGCAAGTTGCATGCAACATGATCCGAACAGGCCCGGTTTTTGATGTTGCCAGCCTTGCCGGCGTTTGCCATCCTGTGCCGATCGCTTACAGCTCCACTCTATTCTAAACTCTGGTCCTGCTCTTTATAAAAAGTATGTGCTGTCCGCCTGTTCTTTCTTACATTCGCCAAGACCTCCACCCCTGCTACTGCTGCTTTCCTGGATGGGTTGCTTGTTCCTGTCGTATTTGATTCACACTTATCATTTTCTCATTGTCCTACTGCTTGGTTTCAAGGCTCTGCGACTCATGTCTCTTGTTCATATGCTGATGGTTCCAGCTTCACCAGTGTTCTGCCCCTTTCTCCTTCCCCCAACATCGGATGTCTTGTCTTGGGCTGTGACTGAGGATCCATTCGACATGCGATGTCTGTAGCAAGTCCGGTCTAGAGAGCAGATTCGCCTAATGTAGGAACAAGTCCGTCAGCCGAATATCATATATCAGCATTGAGTAGGAGGTATTATTCGGAATTCCTACTGAGATAATGATGAGCAAAATGTTCCAATGCAAGAACCTACCGAGGAGACCAAAAAGCGCTCCTGAGCAAAATATATTGCAACTATTCTTCGCAGAGGGAAGGGTCCCGACAGACAAAACACCAGCGAGGAACATGACTACGGATCTGAGTTATGATTTCGTGGGGGGCAGCAACATTTCCAATGTCTGTGTCAAGCAGAAGCGAGCCTTCACGGAGGTCAACAAACTTAGTGAGAGAGAATACCAGCGTACATACCATCTGAGGAATTCCCAAAGTCGGCGTGTGGGTACAACTGGAAACGCTCGTTGTAGTTGGTGCTCAAGTGCTCGCTACTGGGTATTTCCTGCTTGGAAACAAGCGAGTATTTGCAATTCGCTGCCTAAGTTGGTCCGGTGAAGAGAACCCATCTATCGGGTTTCTGTTCATCGCAGACTTGCGCAGAGCCTCAAGCAGAGAGAATAGGATGGCAGAACTTAAGATTTTCGTCAGTAAGAGACATATTATACAAGAACTATACAAACCGAAGGCTTCAGACTAAGCGGAGAGCGTCGAAACCAAGTTGGTAACGAGCACGTGATTTCGACTGACTTCGCCTCTTCGACAACTCTTCGACGCCACTACTTACCCCCCGTTGGTTCACGGCGAAAATGTTTTTCCTACATGTTTAATCACGGACTACGTATACATCGCTTGTCTATAAAAAGGTGTCTCTTGATATCCACAATGGATGTTGTACAGCTCCATTCTCCATATCTATGTATACTTCTGATAATCCGCAGTCTTAGTTGTACCTCCGTCTTGGGAAGGATCTTGCAACCACATTGCCTCCTTGTACCGTGGTCCGTGGTGGTCGGACCACACTCGATTCCCAACGAGCACTGCCTGGTGGCCAGTGAGCGCGTTTGATGCCAATCAGGAAACCCGGGTAGCCGCTAAATGCCACTAAAGGCACTAATAAGCGCTTCTAAGCGCTTCTAAGCACTTTTAAAGTGGTTCCTGTTTCACTGATCAGTGCCATCGTTTCAATTTGTGTTTCAACGATTGAGTTTACTGCCGTCCCGTTTGTTGCGGACAGAACTTGGTCATCTTTCCGAACCACTGGACTTATGTGGAAACACTGCACCCTGATGCTGCCATTACATCGTGATGGTCTCCACCTCGCCATTTGGGTGGATCTTACTCGCATATAAACACTGCACTCTGATGTGATCATCGTGATGGTCTCCACCTCGCCATTTGGGTGGATCCTACTCGCATATAAACGCTGCACCCTGATGCTGCCATTACATCGTGATGGTCTCCACCTCGCCATTTGGGTGGATCTTACTCGCATATGTTGATGCATCATATCAGTGATGATCTCCATTGACAAGACAATGAGGTTCGATATGAAGAAAATGAAATGACAATAATTGACTTACATTGCTTATCTTGACCATATTGACTTTGGCTCATTGGCCACTGTGGGACTCGGAAGTGCCACCCGATCGGGATGGCCCACTAGGTGGAGTGCGGAGTCTTGCTGGGTCAATTTTAATCAGACTGCGTCTAAGACTCAAATTTAACAGATCTTTTGCTTTCTCAAGAGTAGACGCCCTTTGTCTATGAAACACGAATTCTTGACCCCGGTGCAAATCACAAGGAAATCATCAAGTTGCCTTCTCACAGTCTCTAGATTTGATCGAATCGGTTCATTTTACATCCCGTCCAATGTACATGTGGAGGTGTCTGAGTATCCGATGCTAAGCGATGCTGATTCGGACCCTATAAAACAGGCAATGTCTTGATCACTGGGTATCGACCTTTCAGAACCCGATACAACAGACAATGTCGGCCTGTTTAAGTTCAGACCCAGATTGCATTCTGTATTCAACGATAGTGTCTGATTTACAAGGTATTCTTGTGATCAGTATTGCAGGAGCAGTTGCATATGGCATGTCGATCTTCCCAGATTTGGATTCAGAGATAATTTGCTCAACCATTGACAGGCTGCTTCATCATCGTTGCTCTTCAGGCAATCTATCGACTCCTGTAAGAAGTTTGGACAGAACTTTCTAGTCGCATTGACTAGATCCAGGCGTCAAGGGTTCCCATCATCTGTATCTCGGAGATGCATTCTGGGTGCTGCATTATTTTTCTTCTGCACGAGCACTACGACATTTGTCTTGGAAGTTGTTACAAGTATTACGCGTACTACATTGGGACCATTCAACACAGATCTGAGTGCGGTGACGCGGTTGCAACAGGCTTATAGCATAGAGGCCATCTTGACTGTATCTAATGTGAGTCCAAGGCTCCTTGACCACTACACTCAGCTGGATTGCTTATGAACAGTATGTTTTTAGTGATGCAATCGTTGTTTGGAGGGCATGGGTTCTATCTGATCGCCAAGTTTATCTCCGCATCATGCTTGCAATTTCCTTGGTTACAAGTACAGGTAAGTCACACACTTAGTTGTCCTCACCGTCTGCTTACTTTGATTGATTCGAAGTGTGTATTTTTGTTGAAGCGGTCTTCACTGTCAAAGTGGGGCCGCCTGCCCTTCCGACCGGGATGAAACAACTTGAAAGATCGCAGATCATCATCTCCGTTGCGTCGTTAGCAACGAATGTTTGTGCTACTCTGATTACTCTGTACCAGACATGGTTTGATTCATTCATTTTTGTTTCGAATGATCTGACCTCGATACAGGATCTATCGGTCACAAATCAAAGTCCACCTACAGGATCAGCCCAAGACTACTCAAGTTGAAAAAATCTTACTCCTTTTTATAGAATCAGGGTTTGCATACATCTCTATATGGGTACATTCAAGGCTATTCTATTCAGTCTTTTGAATGCTTACTCCTCAACCATAGATTCTTGCGATGTGCAGCGATCTCATATCTGTTTCACCCTTATTCAATATGATCATGGGGACGATGACACCTCATATATCCGTAAGTCCGAGTTTTGTTACTCCTTGGCAAAAATAATCCTTAACAGGGAATTTACCCTCTCTTCGTCATACTCATTGTTGAACATTACAAATCTGTCAACGTCTCTTTGCAAGGCACTATTTTGCAACCTATTCAGTTTGCATCCATCCAACCTTCGCAAAGACAGCGACAACATCCAGTCAATACTATGTCAATCATTGAAACCATTAGGAGTCAAATGCAACAGACTGATCAGGAGAGTCTGGCAGATACTGATGATGGGACGGTCGGTGTAAAACTGGGAGGCAAATAACCTCAACAGAAGGGAGACTCTGAGTTGTAATTGAACAGAAGAGTCTGCAAGCAACAGCGCTTATAATTACACTGAGTCTCGCACTCGGATATGTCACCTTTCCGACTCATCGTGGCGATAGATCTTCGAGATCAATGCAGTATACTAAAGCATATAAAATTGTAAATTCTATCTTAATACTATATCATATACGATACAAATCCTGAAATCAAAACGAAGTAGAGTTACAGCTAACATCAGAATTGTAGAACATTTTGAAAAAAAGTTTAATTACAAATATTTTCTCAGGCTGACACAGGCTCCACAACTGCCCATGTCAACAGCTACCTGCAACCATGGTCTACCGCTACATACACCCAGATAAGAAGCAACTAATTTTGACAATGCTACAAAATGGCATGTCTCTGAAAGATATTGCAGCCAAAACATCAATCAGTGCAGGTGCTGTTAGACTGACCGCGGTCCGGTTCGGTCCAGGTTCGGGGGTGTTTTGCTCGAACCTTGAACCCACAGGTTCGGTTCGGATGGCCGATTTTCCGAACCTGAACCTGCCTCCGAACCTGAGGTTCGCAGAGGTTCAGTAGGTTCAGCTGCCTGGAGGTGTAATGTATCAATTTTTTTTCAATGACTAGAAGCACTCACAAGGCTAAGCAAACATTCTATCCCCTCACAAATATTACAGGTTCAGCCACACAGCAAAGGTCCAGGTTCAAGGTTTGGCATTTTCAGTGATTTTGCAAACCTGAACCCCGAACCTGCGGTCCGGTTCGGGTTCGGACCGAGGTTCGAGAGGTTCTGAACCGAACCACGGTCAGTCTAGGTGCTGTACGGAAGATTCAACAGACATTCCAAGAAGCTGGACAAGTTACTAGGTGTCTGTTGGCTGCTGGAGCCCCCAGATTGCTGACATCTTTAGAGGTGATGGTATGGTACCTGATATCACCATCCTTCCACATTCTGATGAAAACAAGTATCTGGAACAGCTGCTTGAGCATACACCTGATCTTTACCTTTCAGAGCTGCGAGACATGGAATGCAGAGGAATTTCACTCATTCCTTGATGTTCTCATGGATAATATGAATCCTTTTCCTGGTTGTAATTCTGTCATTGTTATGGACAATTTGAGTGTTCATCACTTTGAAGGTGTGCGAGAATTCATTGAGGCATGGTATGTCCTTATTGTCTAATTATTTCCTGCCCTGATATACATGCTAGGGGTATGCATCTTGTTTATCTTCCTCCATACTCACCCAACTTCAACCCTATTGAGGAGGGCTTTCAGCAATGAAGGCATGGATTTGTCATCATCATTCTTGGAGAACTGCTAACAGCTGGTGAGGAAACATCTGACCCTCTGCACCTGATCTGGGATGCAGTATTTTCTTCTATGACCCCTGAGAATATCCAAGGTCAGTTTTGAGACTCAGGCTACATTGTATAGGCAGGAATATGGCTAAATTTAGTATTGTGGAGCACATTTGTAATCAAACTTTTTTTCAAAATGTTCTATGATTTTGACATCAGCTGTAAAGAGTGTAAATTTTACTATCAGAAATCAGTGTTCATGGCAACACTAGGTCTATATGTGGTCCTTAAGATGTCATTCTGACTGATTGTAGGTATCTCCACAAAACTGTTGCTCCGTGGTCATCCTAAAGCTGTGGATGATGATGTCATAGATGCTTTGCCCTCCCAAACCATCCAGTATGACACCACTCACAGATCCCTGCCTTCTCAATAACCTCATCAGCTGCCTCAAGTGCATTGTTAATCAAATAATACACCAAATCCATTGAAAGAGTCTCAAGTGTAAACAGTATCATCAAGCCAAAAAAGTCAATCTCCTGAGTTTGATAAACCCAGACTCAGAATTGAGAAGAAGCAAATGATCATTAGGTCTTGTGAGATTCCTAACCCACTCATACTGTAAGCACTTCTCAAATCGGTTTGATGGTCATTAAACCCAATTGCCCATCTGTCTGTTTGGGGTGGGGATGCAGGGTGGGTGAACATGATGTGTTTCTGCTTTTGTGTTGGAGAATTGCAGTCTGTGACTGAATCTAGAATTCGAGGAATTTTGGCTTCAAATGTTGAGTGATGCTGAATTGTGTGTTATTGTGGGATTACCATGATACATGTGGGATTACATTTTAAGACATTGTCACAGACTTGGTATTGCCATATTAATATTCTAACAGTATACATGGGGCCACCATAAGACAGTATCTCAATATAGTCAATGCCGTGATATGAGACTGTTTGTGTTTTGATGGCTGAGTTCTCTTGGTGGACTTGGAGGGCACTGGACACGTCATCTTGATGGTGAGCAGAGTTTGTGACTCTATATTTTTGTGTTGACATGCACAGAGGCTGAATGGGACCCAATCGTTGTCGAGGAACCTCACAGCATGGGCTTGGATGTACTGAGGTTTAAACATCTAACATGTCATCAGCGCATCAATTAACAAACAGTACAATAGGCATGTACCCAGTTGTGAAGATCTCTGAGATCCTTATCTGACACAGAGTCCAGGAAGTGCTCATCCTCTGAGGAATGCATTGGCGCTGTGTGGATAGTGGGGGAGGGAAGGAAAGATTTTTTAGGGGTCAGGCGGCTTCATGCCCTGTTTAGGCAACTGATCGCATGTGCACATGTGTGTCACATCTCACATCAGCCAATTTCAGGTGTCACATCTTGACACAGTGTGTTGCATTTGTATTGATAATTCTGTGTTGCTGATTACATGTGTCTGTTGTCTCTTGTATATCCCCCATTAAACAATAGTTATTGTGACATGTCTCTAAATACAATCAATCCAATCCCACAGCAAATTGCCCAATCCCACAGCAAATTGCCCAATCCCACAGCAAAATGCGCAATCCCACAGCTGGTGCAATCCCACAATCACACACAATTAGCCTAGACTCTCAAATGTCGTATGGTTTACATTTGCCAAATGTGTGCCTAGGGAGGGTATCACAAAAATGTGACCTACCATATAAGCCTCCTCAAGCATTATAAGCCTTAACAGGCCACATAACCCATTTAATAGCACAAATTTATAAGCCAGGCCAGGCTTATCATACCTTGTAAGGCCAAAAGAGGCTTATACTGCCATACAAGGCAGGTCACATATTTTGTGATGTGTCTGTACTTACTACTTGATTCTATCACATCTGTTATTGTCAAACAGGAATTCGAAACCCTGTGGGTCCCAAAGGAACTCTAGCTCAATTGCGGTTGCTCCATTTGGGAAGGTGATTGAAGCAAAATTGTTCCCCATCTTTTGATTCGCAGAGAATGGAGGGTATGAAAGGTTCTGATGGGTTTGAGGGGGGTGAAGAAAGAGAGGAGAGTTGGGATAGACAATGGGTGACAGCATTGAACAGAACACGACTGTGTGAGTTGCCAAAGAAGAAATGTTTTTGGATACACTGAGAGAAGCCTTGTTGGGTTCCTTCTAGGCTTCTCTGAGATTCATTTTGGTTTGACAGGGTATATGGATGAGAAGGTACATAAGCCAAACAATCAGCACCTTGGCTGTAAGCTGAGTGTTCCCAGTTGCTGAACCTCATCACACTGTGTTTCCACACACAGCCTAGTAGGTGAAAAGAGTAGTAATGGTTCATTGTTGGCATCTCTATTGGTTGGGGAGCAATATAAGGCAGGTATAGGACATTGAGAGGATGTGTTGGGATCCAGATTCTGGGAATTGGATTGGGACCTGTACAGGCAGGTAAGTGATCCTTGGGCACAGATGAGTTTGAATGGGTCACAGAGGAGGACATGGAAGAGGAAAAAGGTGTGTTGACTTTCCTATTCAGCAGTTCTGCAAAGGCTTGTGTAGCTGCACAGTCTGGTTCACAGGTGTTGAGGTAGATGGGATCAAAGAGAGGGAGGAGATGCATCTCCAGCCAGCTTGTATTTGTTTCTGAGAAGCCTTTGTCCCTTTGTCCTTTGTTGAAACCCTTCCTGAAAGGGTGGATGGTGAGAAAAATAAAATTCATTACAACAGGGCAGGCTTTTCATGCCCTTCAAATCCTTTATCACATGTCAGATGTTGAATGTAAAAAATAAGATGAAATCCTTGCCAAAAATGGTATAAAATGGCAGATTTTTGCTATCTTTTATTTGCATGTAAAACACCATGTTTTGGATTTCAATCTGCAACAGAAATTTTGATTCCCAATTTTTTTCACCTAAAACTCACCAGCCATGGCTGTGTAAGAAGTATGTGATAGGCAGTGTTAAAACACTACTGTTAGGATGGTGAAATTGTGTTATCATTCTCCTTCACTTGAAGCCTCAACTGCTCTGCTTCTAACAGCCCTGACTCTCATAAGGTGTTGCCAAATTAGCCATGCTGGTCAGAGTGTCAGGATGGTCCTCTCCAAGAAGTGCCTTGCTGTTCTCCATCACCTGAAGCTCCAGCTGTTCTGCTTTTGACCATTGACCATGCTAGTCAGAGTGTCAGGATGGTCCTCTCCAAGAAGTGCCTTTCTCTTCTCCATCACCTGTTCTGCTTTTGACCATTGACCTTGATTCCCATAAGTTAATGCCAAATTGGCCATGCTGGTCAGTGTGTTAGGATGGTTCTCTCCAAGAAGTGCCTTGCTCTTCTCCATTGCCTGAAGATCCAACTGTTCTGCTTTTGACCATTGACCTGATCTCGATAGGTTGATGCCAAATTGACCATGCTGGTCAGAGTGTTAGGATGGCCCCCTCCAAGAAGTGCCTTATCACCTGAAGCTTTAGTTGTTCTGCTTTTGACCATTGAGCTTGATTCCAATAGGCTGCTGCCAAATTGGCCATGCTGGTCAAAGTGTCAGGATGGTCCTTTCTCTGCTAAGTCCAGCACAGTTCTGTCCAACCTTTCCTTCCCTTTCCACCATCCTTGCTCATATTACACATGGGAGAACTTCATACCAAGCTTGATATCCAATTCATGCTACCTCCAGCCATGCTTTGACATGAGGTGCAATACCTCTCCTTATCTGTTGTTTCTATGTTTCTGTTGATACTACCACCTACGTGCACTAAGCACAAGGTACAAAGATCCCAATGTAGCTAATGTAAAACTACAAATGCCCAAAGCTAGTACTGATACCCTCCCAAGTTTCACATTGAGTGACCCAGTGCAGGAAAAGCTACCCTTCAGAACATTGGAATAGTGACAAAGATGTGATATGAAAAAAAAAATGCGGTGCTGGCAAAGTTGGCAAAGGTGGCAATGATACTCCAGTCCAACTGTACAGCCAACGAATCATGGAACTGCTTGTGACGACATAGGAATGTAGTCTGGTGGGCAATGACGTCATTTGGCAGGTGGAAGGACAGAAGGATGGAGTGGTCGTTTGGACAGAATGCATGTGGTAGAGTTGGCGACCGAATGTATGGGGCGTGGCGTGGCAACAGTGTAAAAGACGAACCGCCAAACCTGCAGATTGTGTGATGACCAAGCAAAAGCTACGTGACCAGGACGAGGCAAATCTACAGGAAAAGAGGAAGGTGTTAAGAATGACTTTTTCTGCACCAGTCGAAATCGTGCTCGCCATGCATTGGAATCCGTTGGAGCCGGTAGCCTGCTGAGGTAGTTATGTGGGATAATGTGATGGATACAAGAAGAGCACTGTGCTCGAGCTAGAGGTTTGTCAAGCTGCCTGTGAATCTGTTTTAGTGGTTGGTATGGTGGAAGTTGCATTGTTGGGGCTGAATCCTCGCCAATTGATACTAACGGTACTGGACAAGAAACTGGGTGTCCGAATCCCAGAATAAGCCAGAACAACACCAACAACAAGCAACCACCCTCCCAAAGATGATGGTTGGGTTGTTTGTTGTTCTCTGCTATCATCATACTTTCTCACTGCTAATCCCAGCAAGTAGCCTGCAACCTTATTGCTTTTTGACCTTCTCTGAAGGCAATCATACTGCATCCATGAATGAACCACTAGATGAATTGAGAAGTAACTGTCTCTAACAAAGCTTATTAAGGAAAATGAATTGAGCTCATTGATGACCTTCTGGAACCCATATTCCTTCCAGTTTCCATCAGAATCAGAGAACCTCTGAATAAACTTAGCAGCTTCATCCCATCCTGCAGGAAACACAGTGTAGTCCCATGCACCAAGAGCTGCATTCTGAATCAATGTCTCTCATGATGCCAGAATGCATGTAGTTCAGCAGCTACTGGACTCAGTTTCTGGAAACAGGTTGTGTACACTGTCCATTGGTATCTGTCCAATTGTTTTCAAGCAGAAGTCTGTCTCTATTTGTCTGGTATATTGCAAGGTACTTCCTGAACATCATACTAGGTGATACAGCTATGAAGGCACCTGCCTGAACAATTGCCAGAGCAAGGCATTCCAGTTCTTCAAGTAGGGCAAGGGCATACTCCTGGTCATTATTATTTGGCTGAAGCATGGATAATTTCATGAGTAAGGTCATTGCCTCATTTTTATTCAGTCTTCCAACTTCATAGTGACTGAGAGGGGCATGTATCTTTGTGTTTGGATTGCAAGATGTAATGATAATGTTTCCATGAGAACAAGATGGAATATGCTCTCTGAGGTCAATATATGGATCATCAGCATTATCAAGGAAAAGAAGCCATTCTTCTAGTAGGCTAGCCATTGGAGGGTTACTTTACAGCTGACATCTGAAAGATGAGCATTAGTGCCAATGATTTCAAATGCTGAGTCCAAGCTGCTTAGACTACTTGCATCAATGAAATAAGTTTTGGAGAATCTATCATAATCTTCAGCAAACTCCATAACAATGCAGATACTTACTGGTCAGAACATTGCTGTATAAACTGTAAAGCAATCTGTGTTTTTCCTGCTCCACCCATTCCATATAGGACAAAGATGTGGTGTTGCTTAGACTTCAATGATGGACTACTAAAATAATCCTTCATCATCTTTAGCACATCCTCTCTGCCTGTAAAAAGGCTTGAGGGAGGCACCAAACCTGTAGCAGCAGCAGTAAATGGCCTTGGAATATGGTCAGCTGAAGGAATAGTAGCTAAGTGAAAGGTCAGTCTCCAAAGTTTTCCAGTTGCAATTACATACTAAGGAGGGCAGTAGATACAGCATTAGCCCTGGCATACAAGGCATCCACTGCCAGCAAAAGATCTCTTTTGACCTCTTCACACTGAACATAATTGTTTGTATGTGCTTCAATATTGGCAAGTTTCTCCCACTCTGAAAGTGAAACATTCTGTAACCCCTGTTCAACATTGAACTGCAAATAGGCTGCAGGATTGTTGCTAAACCGATGAACCAGCTTCTGATGTTCTTCTCACAATCTGTAGCAATTTTGTGAACAGCCTCTCTGATAAATGAGGCCTTTGGCATTTTGATTATGTTGCCCTTTCCAGTACCAATGCTAATAATGCAGGAGACATGACCATTGGGAAAGATGTGCTGTGCCTCTTCCAGCAACTTTTGAGTAGGGTTGTTAAGGCCTATCCCACCATCAATGTAAGTCTGATCTACAATCTTTATGGCTTTGAAAAATTCTGGTATGGCCAAGGGGGTGGTGGGATGGCAACCTGTGACATCACGTGGAGGGAGGGAGGGGTCCCAGGTCAGCCAAAAATCATGTTTGAATGTCACTTCAAACAGTACTTCTGAGGGCTCAGATCTATTGAATACACATCAAAAATCATTATAACAGCCATAGATTTACTTTTAACCTCATAGAGCTCTCATATACTGCTTGTAAGTACAGTAGAGTCAACTTGAGTCAGCAGCTTGTCAACAGCACATGTTAGTAATGTCACATGTTGTCACAGTGTTACATGATCATATTAACCTATGAAACACTCAAAGCACTGTTTTTATAGGTTGTACAGATGCATATAGTATGCTATTAGTAGTAATAAGTTGTGAAACAAATATAACTGGCTTGCAGGAGATTTTTCTAATTTTAGGTGATCATGTGCTGGGAAATTTCCCTTTTTGAAGGGAGGGAGGATCCCTGAGGCTTCCAAAATTCATAAGTGTATGTGACATAATTTTTTACGATCCCACCACCCCCTTGGGCATGGCAGATGTGGCATGGGCAGCTTGCCACATTGTACTGGGTTCTCAGAAGATGCATAGGTACAGAAGAGGACAGGGATTCCAGCACTCATATTGAGGCTATTGTTTGCACAGACAAAACTGTGACAAATGTAGTGAGGTTGATTACTGAAAGCAGAACTTACATTTGCATGCAGATTCACTGTTATCAGAATCAATCATCTTGGTGTTTTCATCTCCCAACTTTGATTTGATTTTGTCTTTGAGCAAGTTCTCCAACCTGCTGGAACTGAACTTTCCACTTCCAAATGTGACACCCTTTGGTTTGGAAAATACTTCCTTCACAAGGTGCATCTATAGCCTCCTCCACTGACATGCAAAGACGGCCAAGCATTAGGACAATAATTCTGATAAGCTTTTACTGATGATCTGTGAAGCTTACCTGCCAGTGCCTGTCCCAGCCATCATTGAGAAGTAGTCACAAGGTAGTGGAGTTGGAGAGTTTTGTTTCTGTCCGATTCGGTGCATAATGTGCTTCAGAATAACCAAGTCGAACATTGGACACATGTTGCGATATGCGGCTGTGTTCCATCATGACATTGACATGTTAATCGATGGTGAATTCTATTTATAACAGCTGTATAACAAACTCCTGCTTTATAGTCTTACAACCTACCCATGAATGCTACAACACCTCTCAGTAGGATCCCACACCATAATCTAGTCCCGAATCTCATTACGTTCCAACTGCGATTGATGCAGGGAGGTGTCAAACTTGTGTTAAACAGACAACACTGATGTGAACCAGATATAATGATTTTCTGTAGTCATTGGGAGGCAGCAATGACATTCTGGGTAGATAGTATTGAGCAGGAAGATAAGTGTTGTGAGCATGATGAGATTGATGTACTTCAGACCTCTTTGAAGGAGTTGCAACACAGAATATCATATCACTGCAAACTAGGCTACAGACGGGGTCATAGTACAGTCATATGCTTGAGAACATGGGCCTCTCGTATGGTCCAGCAACTCATTAGTAAGGTTCTGAGCAGTGACACCCACCATATGATTTCTCTCCGCTCGCTTGATATGTATATTCACCAGCATATGAATTGAGTTCAATCAGGAGTAGGCTGGAGCACGGGTGGGGGCTACCCGGCCGGGTTACGGTTTTTCACTGGCTGGGTACGGGTGCGGATGAGGATTTCTGACACTGTGAACCTGGTGAAGGGCATAAGCATCAGTAGAAGAGGGTGGAGTGGTCACCAGATTAGTGTAAATTATATAAAAAAGCACTTCACAGGCCAAGACAGTTTATATTAATATCATATCTTGTCATACTTTCAGTTTATCAAGCTAACTAAGGTTCTTCACTGTGGTAACTGCCAGTGACAATCAGTCACAGTGACGGGTGCAGTGTTGACCAGATTCACTCGTGGTGAACCCGTGTTATTGCCTAATCAGGAGTAAACAATCAGAGCAATTACTAACCATAGTAATGTTGCCCTGACGATCTGAGTGTGATTTGCAATAATAGAGACTACCTCAATGATTCCAAATGGGTTTGTATGAAGCAGGTATGTCGACGTTGATTACTAGGCATCACGATATAGTGTGGCACCAGAGGACATTCTATGGTGTAGTTGAGATGCAGCAGAAAGTCAAAATACTTTGCTAGAGTCTGTCTTGATGCACGGGTCAGAAAAGCCACAAGCTTTGCAGAGTCAGTAATCCGAGTTCGAGTATGCATCCGTGCCTTGTCGTAACAGGTACATAACCGGGGTCCCAAGACAAAACGATTTACAGGAGCTATCTTTGCAGTCTGGAATCGGAAAGACAGCAGTAGATTCCAAATTCCAATGATTGAGGAGCCAACCTCTCTCATAGCAAAACAAACTATTTCTGCTAAGAGTGTTAGAGCCAAGTTGCGAATGCATGGCCAAACAAAGAAAAACTCGGAACTTGGTCATCGAATCTGTGGTGGAACATGCAAGGTCTACCATGAGGTGGACAAGCCTGTAGTTGGTACATAGTCGCTAGTCATTGTCCCTTCCAGATCTGGAACGTTTGATCATATCAACAATTGTAGTACAACACTTCTCACAATTTAGGTTTCTTCATGGCCTGAACGCTCGTGCACTGCTTTGGAGTGATCATGGGATCATACAGGTCATTAAAAAACTTTTTTATGCAACCATTGGTACCTAAGTGGCAGCCTGTCCTCAGTCAAGATGTCTAACTTGACACGAAAAGAAACGAGCGCACTGAACCGATTGAATCAGAAAGAGAAATGTAGCTTTACTAGCAATCACAGACCTTTATCCCAGTGCTTTGACAATTGATCAAGCATCCCATGTCAAGATCAAGATGGCTCACAACAAAACTTGAACAAAACCTACAATAATGCGACAGTCAGCCTTGGTCGTGAGCTTGCTGCCCAGAAGCCAGGGATGGATTTGAGAACAGGAGCTAACAAAAATCAAGTCGAAACACTTATCGCAGAGTATCACTTGAGCTATAGCACTGCAAAAGTAGATTGCTCTAAGAAAATCTAGTTCAGGAATCTCCAGCACCGCAAAAAATGCAATGATGTATCAGTGGAACTGCAGACGCCAACCGACTGAGCCACAGTGCTGTGCAAGACAAACAATGAAGAACCAGCATGAGACGTACAGACTCTGTACTTATAGTATGCGGCGAAATCTGAAGCAAAAAGTCACAGTGAGGATGTACAATCGATGCGTACCCATCGTGAATGGATTCAGGATGTACCCTGGATTTGAGTTTCTGATGTCGACCATCAAGGAAACAAGTGTTTGAGCAGAGTATCAGCTCTGAGGTTTGTTCGGAGGGGGAAGAACAGATGCAGTTTGTGTCGCGGAACCTCGAACAGCCGATAGTTTTTGCAGTAGCGTCACCACAGATTTGGGCACAAGATGGGACCAGAGAGGCTATGAGAGGATGACGACATATGTTTTGCTGGCTACAGAGGTCCAAGGAATAGAAAGCCAGAGTACTTGAATTGAGAAATCAGTTGAAACACAAAGAATGACAAATGTGTCACATCAATGACATCATGAGCTACTGTTCACTCCTCTGGCTGTATCTGAGAGTTTTCGTCGTTGATGCAGAAAAACGCTGGTCATGGTTTGTGCTAAACTGTTGGAGAGGACGGACCAGCAACTGTCGGCATGTCACATCACACGTGGCTGTCACAGGCTTCAAGGTAGAAAGACAACATCACCGCAAACATTCCCACTGCGACCCCTCTGCTAACATCATGTGTATATCACATGTTTCTAAAATATTTGCAACAAGTGAATCTATTTATGCGTTTCCTCATTGCAAAACTGTGTGGCAATTGTTTTAACTCCCTAACATATGGAAAGCGTCCACCAGAGCCTCCTGGGGCCTCACTGTTCACGGCCCAGTTGTAAAAAACCTCTTCCTGACAACTATACCTTCAAACAATGTGAAAGTTGCCAAGAAACTGCTCGAGTATCCACACAGAAGAAACGAAAACGAGACAAGGGGATTGCTGACAATAGTCTGGATACCTATATATAAAGTACCTACAACATTGTCAACCATGCCAAGTAGAAAGTGTCGAACACATTGCTCACCACCCAGTCTATTTTAAGTCAGCCTCCTTTTTGGGTTCACCACAATGACGGACTGCCTCGACAGAATTCCCTCCTCATCCAAATCCGTCTACTCTTACTTTATCAACACCTCAACAGGTTTCGTTCATGTTCCCAAACCATCTATGCCTACATCATTAATTCCTCGACAGAATTGTCTCCTCATCCAAATCCGTCTACGCCCTGTCTGCACCTACTTTATCCACACATCGACAGGTCTGTTTCATGTTCCCAATCCATCTACACCTGCTTTATCGATCCTCTCGACAGAATTCCCTCCTTGTCCAAATCCATCTACGCCCTCGTCCAAATCTGTCCGCACCTACTTTCTTAATCCCTCGACAAATTTGCGTCGCATTCCCAATCCGTCTACACCTGCTTTATCAATCCTCTCGACAGAATTCCCTCCTTGTCCAAATCCGTCTGCGCCTACTTTCTCAAACCCTCAACAGGTTTGCCTCGCATTCCCAGTACATCCACGCTACTTTCTCAATCCTTCGACAGATTTGCATCACATTGTCCGCATTGGGCTACACCCCTGTTCTATTTTGTTTCTCCCCCAATACAATCATGCCTACTTTATCACTCATCCAAAAACAGAATTCTCTCCCTCCTCTAAATCCGTCCACGCCTACTTTATCAATCGTTCAACAGATTTGCGTCGCATTCCCAATACATCTACGCTACTTTATCCAACCCTTGACAGCATTCTCTCCCTTGTCCCAATCTGTCCATGCCTACTTTCTCAATCCTTCGACAGATTTGCATCGCATTGTCTGCATTAGGCTACACCGCTGTCCTATTTTCACTGGTCCGTATTAATCTACGCCGTTTACTTTACTCACAGACTACAGGTTTCCTCACCGGACAGAAGTTAACTTGACACATAGAAAGTGTTGGCTGGTGAATATATGCCGTTTGGTCGCGTACAAAGTGTCCTGATGTAAACATAATGCAATTTCGAGTCAGTTTTTCCAACTCAATACCATTGGATACCAAGAAATACATTTGACATTTTCAGTATGTGCATTACATACAAGTTCAGGTAAGTACAGCTATCTAAAGCTTGCCCCTTGACAACTTTGCATATTCCCAAACTGCATGCTTCCTAGGAGAGCGGAAAGAAGCCATAGTATGTACAGGGGTCTTAGCCTCCTTCTTTTTCCTTAGCAACTTACTCGGCGAACCAGCAGAACCAACGCCCGGCATCTTGCTCCTCGAACCACTTTTCAACTTCTTCTGCACAGTTTTGCCTTTTTTAGCCTTGGAAGGCGGTTCCTTGTATGTGTCACTGCCACTGTCATCCCCAGGTCCATTGGAAGCCGATGGTGATGTCATCATAGCAGGGAGCTGAGGATGTTCTGGAGAATCAGATGGTACCGCTGGCAGAATATGGAGGTTCAGTGTCTGGGGACGGGATGGCGTCGAAGGAGGCTGGTTCGAATCATAAGTAGGACCGGATGACATCAAATGAGCCTGAGAGTGGGTAAAATCATATGACGTAGGATGAGATGACATCAAATGAGGCTGGGACGACATCATATGAGGCTGAGATGGCATCAAGTGGGAATCATGGGCAGAATCTGTGAAGTTGGCAGCAGGAGCAGTATAGTCATTCGACGATGTCGCATGATGCTGGGACGGCATCAAATGGGAATCATGGGTAGGATCTGTGAAGTTGGTAGCTGGAGCATAGTTGTTCCCTGCAAATATCATAGGTCTCTCCCTGACTGGCTCCCTCCCTGTATCCGTCTGTGAACAACCCATGTGCTCCAGCAGGTTGTCCCATGCACTACAATTTCTGAGCATCTGGACCTGTTGATTCATCAGCACCTCGTTCGGTGCATTGGGATCGTGGTTAGACGAGGTGTGATTCGAATCCGAATAGAAGTATTGATTGGATGCCTCCCAAGTTAGGTTTGTTGAGGAGGAGCCGGAGAGCCACCCCATTTGGGATGGAGCACTGTTGACTCCAGAATTTGCTGTAGAACCATGATTTGGCTGAATGTCGAAAGAGATATTTCGGAAGGAGGCAGGGTCCGCAGCTGGTGTGTCAAAACGATTTTGAAACAAAGATACATCCAAAGGCGAAGTCCATGCATTGGTCGCAGTGGGAGGAACAGACTTCAGCTTGTCTTCCTCAGGAGTATCAAATGCAAGGAGAGTCGATAGAGCCTCTTGAGATGTAGGGGGGTTTGGAATGATGGATTTGTGAATGATATTTGCAAGAGAATCAGTGGATTGTGTAACGGAAGCTTGTCGGTTAGAGACTTCCTCTGCAGCTGAAGTAAAATGAATAATGGGTTACGAAGCTAAATACACTTATGCCAGAACATCGTAGCCCATTTTAGATAGCTATTCAATGCTGCAGTGTAACCAGCAGCATCTGTTTCCACCCATATCTTTGCTGTGTTGCCACCGAACTGAGTGTTCGACTGAATACTGAAACCATTTGTTAGTCTCGTTAATATTGAACTGAAGACACCATACCCTCGTGCAGCAAACTGGCTATTTTGTAAGGGACCTGCAACCATCATATGAATGGAGCATCCTAGTAAACGAGCAAAGCAATTGACCAACAGTGGAAGAAGCCAAGACGACTCTTTCCAGACTTGATCAAAGTCGGCCTGTGTATGACCATGCCATGGAGGTTCCGAATCTGGCTGTTGTGCGGCATGGCATTTCCATTGTTCACGCTCCTCTGCTGAAAGGTCCCACCATAGCTTGATCATGAAGCCACGACGCTCGACAAGCTGTAAGGCCTTGTATTTGTTGAGTCCGATCTTTCTAATCAAGGCTTCTATAAACAGACGATTATCCAAACATTCCACAATACAATTACACTCACCATTGTCCTCAGCACTCTCGGTTGTGTTGCTTCCAGCCAGTTCATTCACATCGTCAGCCGAAGTTGGGTTGGACTGCTCAGCTGGGATTATTTCTGGTAGGTTCATTGTTGAGTTGGTTGCTGGTTCCTCGCTGGCTGCTGGTTCATTGGCTATTGGTATGTTCCCATCCCCGCCTGTCAGAAACAAACACTGTTAGCAAACTAATCATCCGTCTAGGAAATCGTCGGACCATCTATTATCTCCAGGTTGCCGTCCACGAGCTTCTTCTTCACCAAGCTTTGAAAATGTTCCATAAATTTATCCTTGAACTCTGGATATTTCGCATGGTACCAAAGGTCGAAACCACTGTGGCGTTCCGTCTTGCCAACCATGTCATCTCTGCACTGGAGGAGAGTGTCGATGAATAGCTGGAAGGGACTCGTCTGTTCCAACAGTGCCTGAGGGGTTTTGAAACAAGCTCGCATCCAACTACCAATTTTCTGCATACCGGTATGGTGAGTTTAGTCATTCAGATAGATAGATAACTTACAGCACTCAGTCCCTTGATGTGGTTGTCATTATTTTGCAGCAACTGTTTACGCTCTTCAACTGTCATATCGAGCACATTGCCAAGCGTAGACAAGTCCTCAGGGAGCGGTTGAACAGGAGCCTCAACCGACTCGAGAGGTACCGGACCAAAGAAGGCATCCAGAGTGGCCAGGGCTTCATGGTACAAGTCTCCATGCTGAGCAGGTGGAGTCTGTATCCAGCGCATATGAAACAATTCTAGTAAGGCCTCCTTTGGCCCTGTGATGAGA
This sequence comes from Megacollybia marginata, assembly GCA_003313965.1. Lineage (NCBI taxonomy): Eukaryota > Fungi > Basidiomycota > Agaricomycetes > Agaricales > Porotheleaceae > Megacollybia > Megacollybia marginata. The sequence goes on along the minus strand of QLOY01000003.1, from coordinate 14,971 downwards.
CGAGGATGACCCATACAATGAGAGGACTGGCTTTCTGACAAAGCAGACTTTTTAGCACTTTGATGGCGTAGTTTCGTAGCCTTGGCCATGAGATTCAACAGGATGACCATTTACTGTCATGCATTTCTTTTATTACTTATTACACCTACAGGTATAACTGCCTACAAATTGCTCGACACCTTTACTCACCAGTCTTGACACCTTTATTCACCAATTGATCAGCGTCCAACATTTCCGGATCCGCTTGACACCTCCATGCACGTCACAGCCGCTGCGAATACCAGGTCAAAGTCTAAAGCTATACGGAACATCATGGCACCTTTCTTCACGACTAAACCTTTACAGACTACATCACATGACACCTTTCTTCACGTCTAAAAGCCGGCGGAATAGGATGCTTCTTGGAGCCCCGCATTGCCTTACATTGCATGACACCTTTCTTCACGACTGACAGGCTCTAAAAGGCGGCCGAATAGGATGCTTGTGGCAGCTCCACCTTTCCTTACAGGGTTTAATGTCGACTTGACACCTTTTCTTCATGACGAAATGGCTTCACCTCGTGGATGTCCTGCCTGCATTGAATAGGTGTGTAGGCTCATACTGTGACTCACAGCAACAACTGAATTTACTCTACAGGATACATGTGTACGATACAGTGTGAATTTATGCACGAAGCAAAGTCTTTACTCACAAGATAAATCTGTTGTGCCATTGTTTTTATATTTAAAGGTCTGTCTATCGCTGTCTTGCCTACTCATTACTGCCAGCAGATTTCTTCCCTTGTCATGCAATTGTCAACTGGTGACAAATCAACTGCGACTGCTACCCACCTCAGTGAGGCCGACCTTCATCAAGCATATGTGGAATTGGCATGCCTCTGTAAGGTGTACGATGTGCCTGTTCCGCCAAAGCTGATGGTGGGTACGTATATTTACCAATTATATCTACCATATCTGACAACTATTCAAGTGTTCCAGTCTGTCGACGTGCACAGCATCCTGACCAACACCCCGACCAATGCTGACACCTCCACCTCCAAAAAGCATGCCCGTTGAGCCTCAGTAATGTTGATTGATACCACTTTTAGCGACGACGGATACTGGCGAGGTAGCGATGATGGTCAAGATGTGGCGGTGACCTCTCCAATGATGATCAAGGCTGAGGAAGAGGATCCCGAGCCCTGTATCAAGACCGAGCCTACAGAACTTGTCGCTGACACACCGGAATCTTCTCCCCCACCCCTTGGTCGACCAATTGCTGGCCCTGCAGTCTGGCCCTACAAGGCTTATACCTGTAGCCATTGTGGCAAGGTCAACGAGGCCATCTATTGTCGATGCTGGCATGTGGTGGTTATTGGATGCAACCCCGGTGTCTTTGACACAGCATAAGTCTGTCTTTCACTCTGTGATATAATACTAACTTATTCTTAGTTCCGCCGCCACTGTTCAAGTCGAAGGCATCTCCAGCGCTATCCGCGAGTCCTTCGGTACTAAAATGGCTGCTGAAGCCTTCTTCTCAGAACAGCAACTTCTCGGTAATGTTCAACGTCGCATGTTTTAGCCACTTATCTGTGTCAAATATATAACTAGCCTTCCCCCTCCTTTTTAGTCGAGCACCATTATTGTTTTTCTCTGTAATCTCTGTCTTCTTGGTTTGCTAGTCAAAATAAATGTCATTGTCTGTTTAAAGTTACGACTGGAAAATGAATTCTCAACTTTCATACATGCTGACGAAGATGTCAGGGGCAGAGGTAATAATCAAATGCACCTCGGAATACCAGTTGTGCAGCTCTTGCAGTTTATGATGCATTGACTGCACTGAAGTGACCTTGCAACCTGTACCATACCATCGAACCATTTGACGCTCCCATCCCTTAGCCAAATCCACCCAACAATCCAGTATGTCGACACAATGTACTAACAATTTTTGCACATTCTCCAATTGCTGGTCTTTGATAAGTGAGCAAATTTCATCGCATTTTCATGTAATAAGGGCAGTCAGTGATGGGTTGGAATAACGGTTTATCACCTTAGTGAGGTGGTTCACTCGTCGAGTGAGTTTTTGTCTACCACCCCATGTCGGCTGAAATGCTTTTCACACCCGACCACAAACTACTGGCCAATATTCCAGACGACATCCTTGTCACGTTAATGCAATTCTACCAATTTGCTTGCAATCTTCATCAATGCCATGATGCTGCTGAACGTATTCTTATTCATACTTGGAATCGGTTCAATCCTGAAGCTAAGGTTCCTGTCACTGACTGTGAAATGGCACTGGCAAGTTTCCTGTTCAACTAACCAACTGTATCTAAGCAGTTTGGCCGTTGTAGAAACTGCTGATAGCTATGGATGCCCGTGAAAGGATGCTCCAGCCCACTAGGTCTCCCTTACGGTATCTTCTCACTGCATTCATGGACAATGACTCTGTCTGGGCCTGGGTGGTCGATCATGACATTTGCGTCAGTTACCATCACCGTGAAGACATTTTCAAGGCGTTTATCATTTCTCAGTGGTGGGAAAAGTATCCAACAATGGCGGCCTGGGCAGCAAAGGACTTGTTGGGCAAGGTAAAGATAGGTCTACTATAGTTCTTGGCTGACAAACACTGTCCTTCAGATTCTCCTTGAAGAATTCAATTTGCATGCTCAGGAGGGTGATTGGGCTGCTTGAGACAAGGAAACCTATGAGAAATACCGGAGGCAATCAGTTGCCGCCCAATGCAGGTCTTCTCTAGTTCCTAAGCCAGCCCACACACTCACCTCTTTGTTTCCCGTCGTAACGTGAGTACTTACTTGTCTTGTAACAAGCTCATGCGTACTTGCAGTAAACGGGCAACACTGTATGTCAGACGGCCCTTGAGTGAGGCGAACAGGCCATCGGAAGAGGATGTCACATTGTCTGCTTTACCGTAGCCTTCAAATACATTTTTTGTGAAGATTTCTTGAATGAGATATTTGTCATATGGCATATGTGAGATCCGGTTGAGATTCACACGGTCTGCTTGTTTCTTTATGACTCGAAACACCATCAAGGCTTGGAGACGAGGTTTGTGGGGTCCACTGAACATCGAGGTACCACAGCAGAACATTGCTATTGCATCCACCTCAGTTTTCGGCAGTCAGCCGCGTGATGTGTTGATTCCTACATCGGTCACGCTGTCATGCACACTTCGCACCGAAGAAGTAACCGTTACCACAGACAGTCCATACGACATTCATGTTGAGAACTCTGTATCAGACTGGCCATCCCCAATACCTGAATGCCAAGATCCACCAGCTGGTGTAGTAGTTTCTATCAAACCGAAACGGTATAACAATTTGGTATGCTATTCGCTTCCTGTCTGTTCTAACTCACTATTTTGCAGATTCTTCCTATTCTGACTTGGCGCTGAAAGGGAACCTGACCGTGCAGTGACGGAAAAGGCGAGCCGACTATGCTACAGAGGAAACGAGACTACCTAAGCGAAGGAGGCGAGGTAACTAAACCACAACCCACAACCCAACACTCAAAGTAGTTACTTCTCCTAAGTAACGCCCTGACGCTTCTTCTAAGTAACAGAGATGTTTTATCCCCTTGTAAGTACGTGAGTGGTATAACTAAACAAGAATGAGTAGAAAGTCGCTGGTTTAGGGCAGACTCCAATCAAATGGGCTTCGGATTGACTCGGACGAACTGAATGTTCTACTGGAGACCGTCAGGTGAGTCCTAAGTGTTGCGGGTGAGACTTCGATTTAGAAGATCTCAATGATCACTGCGCAAGACAATGAAGGAGGGTGTTCATTAGAACGAGTGGAGACTTCACTAATAAGTACTCAGATGCCGGAGTGTGAGACTGCGGGCTTAGGTGCTGGTGTAATTAAACAGCAGACTTAGGTGCTCTTAGGAGAATGACTCCTTAGGGCAGGTGGCGGCGAGTGCGGAGGAACTGTTCTGGTGTTTAAGCAGTACTAAGTTCGACGGCAACGAGTGTGGCCTTGAGGATACGGGAGAGGAGGAGGTACTAAGTCGGTGACTCGCACGCAAGTTTACTTCGGTGACTACTGGAACTGTTCTGGCCCTTAGGCGGCACTGGGTTCACTTAACTTCAAGTTGACGATGTCCTAAGCGATAATGCTCGGACACTCCGCGATGCAAACATTCCCTAAACAGTACTAGTTGGTCTTAGATGCAGCAATTTCTCGTGCGATTAGATGCTATGTAGTCTGGTGGTTCAAAATGCAAGGTAGTATATACCTGCAAAATACACACTGTTCTGTCTTCGTCTGTATTCTGTTTTCTTTCTTCATTTCCTCCCAGTTTTATACTCCCTAAATCCTTCCAGAACCTTCTAAGCACCTGACTTGTACGTGTATATGCCATTCTGATTCCTCATCCTTTTACTACCGCAGGAGTGCTGTGCCATAGGAATGTGTCAAACTGGTCTAGTAATCTCGGCATGACACGTTGATCCTGCCTTTAAGCGACGGCCGCATACTGCCGGTGTCGTATTCATGTACCTAAGACAACTTAGTTAGTAGGCAGTCTTGTTGTGCTCCTTCTGAACTGGACTCTTCTATCAGTTGGCCTGCCAGTACTCTCTTAGAAAGTCCCCGGTAGGAAGTCTTGCCGTCAGGACTCCCTTGACTCTCTCTCATGAGGTCTCGTTACACTGTCGGCATATTGCCCGATCAAGCATTTCCTAAGCAAACCCATCATCCTAAAACATCCCGATCTTGTTCTAAGAGATATGACTTCGACGCCGGAGGCCGACTACTTAGTTCTGTAGACTTTTGATATGATGTGTATTGTGGTCAAGGTGACGATGAGTGACTTAGATACAATTGACCGAGCCTTAGGCCCAAGCCAACTCGTCTTAAGTCTGATTTGACTGCCCGCGGGAGTGATATACTCCATGATCGATGCCACATGCCTCTTATGGCATGGGGTACCCTCTAACCTATAGGCTTGTCTCTAAGAGGGTCTTCCTCTTGATTAGGAGATGCCTGAAATTCGCCTTAGGAGGTGTTTCAAAAGATTTCCAGCTTTTGCCCAATAGCGGTCGTATCAGCGCAATAGCTACCGCCAATCCTACCTTGACGAAGTTCTGCAACTCGAGGGCCAAGGACATCGTTGGAATGTTTGCGTCGTGTGTCGGCAGGAGGATCCAAAGTTTTGCTGTGAGGACTGTTTTGGTTGTCACCCACTATGCGAGAACTGTTGTCTGAAGCTTCATTGGGATGAACCCTTGCATTGGTTACAGGTACATTGTTTTCTTCAGACTGTGTGTTTGACTTCCAACCTGTGCAGGTTTGGAACGGGCGTTATTTTGAACGAACATCTATCAAATCATTTGGATTACCAGTCCAGCTTGGCCATGCACATGGAGACATCTGTCGATGGCCCGAGAAAGGCCCCAAGGATTTCATGGTCATTGGTCTCAACAGTATTCATACCCTCGACATCACATTTTGTGGGTGTCCTCAGGCTCCCGAATGGTATCGCCAACTATTGGAAGTTGGATGGTGGCCCGCTACCCCGCTGTCTCCCTCAACTGCTGCTACCTTTACCGTCCTCAGACATTTCCACAATGTCAATCTTAATGCTTGCACCCCTGCTACAGACTACTATTGTGCGCTGGAGCATTTGACAGATGGGGCAGGGCTGAAGAAGATCCTGGTAAGTACTTTGCTCAGAAAATGGATGTGCCCCTTATAGGATTCCTTACAGGATCAGCTTGAACAGTTCATGATGATCGTCTGGGAATGGAGGCACATCAAAATGTGCAAACGTTCAGGACATGGCCACGATGAGGCCGGTATCCTTGCCACCAAAGAGGGTGAACTTGCAATTCCTTGTCGAGCCTGTCCCCATCCTGGTATAAATATACCGGATGGTTGGGAGAATTCTCCTGAATCTGAGCGGTAAGGTGGCTCAGTTTGACTAACATTCTAATGCTGAATCAACTGAAAGATGGAAGTACGGTCTACTTCTCTCAGAAGATGCCAACTTTAAGCAAAAGGGCCAAGTACGACCAAATGATGGCAAGGACCCTCCACTCGGTCCTGGGTGGGCATCATTTGTTACACCAGCACCGTATCACCAATTCCTACAGGAGAATGCAAATGATATTGAGGTAAGTACTCCCCTTGTCACTTCAATGGCAACTAGGACTAATCTAGAGATAGATTAGTCGCTGCGTGGCATTTTCGGCTGTCAACAACGCCAATACCAAAAAGTCCAAAGGTTTATGTGCTACTGGTGTCGGAGCAGTGAGTTGCTCCCGCCATGAAATGTTTCAGCCAAATGGTGTTGGGGACCTCCAGAAAGGGGAAAGGTGACATTGTACCTTCACATAGACTATTATCTCACCTTCTGGTTTAACAGATATACAAATATGGACTGGATCTTCCTCTCAAGCATTGTCGGTATTTTGATGCTACTATTGACTATATCCTACGACATAGCGTGCCAATGGTCTATAAATTTCTTCGACCGCCTCAATCGAATCCCGGATTATCTACGTCTGTCCTCAACACTGAAAGATTTTCACTGTCGTGTTCCCAAGTTTCATCTGCCCGGTCACATTCCAGCTTGTCATGGACCTTTCTCTCTCAATTTCACCAAGGGTACTGGACGAACTGACGGAGAGGGTGTTGAGAGGTTGTGGGCTGCTCTCAACAAATTTGTGAGTTCGGTTTCCATGATGTGATGGGGCGGCCGACAAGATACTCTTGATGATTGTTGCAATTTTTCTAATTGGAGAAAAACTGTCGGACTTTGCAGCTCGCTCACCAAGAGATTAGCGATTGCAATTCCAGATGCAGTAATTCATCATCGAGCTCTGCGAACATTCACCAAAGGAGTGGAAATGGAGAAGCCAGGCATTACACGTGAGTGGGAGAAGCTTGTTGACGAGTGGACGGAAGATCGAGAGAGACCTTGTCCCTTCGATATGCCTCCTGGAGACTGTAAGAATGGCCCCAGGTCGTGGAATTACACTGACTTTGGTCTAGATGCAACCGTAAATGATATTAAGAAGGAGCTGGCAGCAGAAGAACATGCCAAACTCATTGCCGGACAGGCTTCATCTGTTGACACGACATGCAGTGGCTTTATTATTGAGGGTATAGGTATTGAAGAAGCTCAGTATGCATCTCTGGCCTCCCCTCTCTGTGTGACAGCTAACTGTTGGGTAGATTGGACTTGCGCCTCGACCTCAAGAAGAACACGACAACTGTACAAGCAACCAAAATTCAAACTCGTCGTACAGCATTATTATGTTGGATTATGAAGTTCCAGAAGATTCAGAACGCGCATATGCCCCTTCTTCATTTGTACCTCCACAAGCAGACACCTTCTCAAAGCTTACATCAACACCAGAGCTAATCCCACTCCATCTCCCTTTGTCATTTGTGAAAGATCAACAGCTTCAGCTGTGTTCGCAGACCCTCATCAATATTGAGGATCGGCTGCGTTATGCTCAAGCACATGACTCCCTCTGCAATCTTCGTCAGCAGCTATGCAGCCGGGTCATTGCTTACCAGCATCAAGCTCGCAATGTAGTGTCGCAGCGTGAGTTTGGACGGAGTCGGGAATTGCAACGTGGTGTGGAGTTATGGATCTCGCTTGCCTGTCTGACATATCGCACTGCATATAGGACCCTGGTCGCATTGAGAGGTTGGGGAAAGTGGGAAGAAGTCTTGAAGGATTTGAAGCCAGGAGATGTGAGGGGAATGTATGAGAAAGCACTGAACGAGGAAGAGATGTTCACCTATCGTCGGAGTTGGGTGTTGGCAGGTTTGCCAGAGGAACCAACAGACGAAGAAGATCTTGACAATATTCCAACTGTTCCACTTGACCGAAACTTGGCCCTGGGTGAGGGTAAACAAGTCCTCTCCTGGATTTGGTACTCAGCCTCGGAGAAAGAACTTGATGGGTCACTGGTGCACGATAGTAAGTTCAGGTTCACCTCACCAATCACACATTGGTTTGATAAATGGTTAGGTATACGCGTCGAATGGTTAAAGTGCAGGGAAAGAGCGGTGCGTTGGAGAGAGGAGTTGCAACTTGTCGAGGAGGAAATGCAGCGATCACTCGAGTTTTGTCATTGGAAGAAAAGCTGGTGGGAAAGTCGAGTTAATGCACGGTCCACTCCTGCCAATCCAATGCTCCAGGAAGGTATACATGCATATGCATTGGAGCACATCGACCAGGAAAGATCTCGGGCGGCGTTATGGGAGACAGAGTGGTCAACAATATGGGAGCGAGCAAAGGTGGTGGACCAACAGTTGAAGTCCAGTGAGGAGGATGATTTGCAGTTGAATAGGATGGTTTTTGAGGTGGTCGTGGATGAAGATTACGATTATGTCGATGACGACAATCTGCCCGACTAACCTTTGTATACATTATCTCAAAATATACGGTCAGATTGTGAAGATTAAATGGTATTCATAAACTTGAGTAACGACAGTATAAGAAATTTACAAAAATGACAAAGTCGGAAGATACAAACATACAGAGAAAGGTGTCGAGGATGAGGATTGATATGGTACAGCACAAAAGTACGAAGTCCAACAGTACAAATATAGACAGGTCTGATGAAGAAAGGTGTCAATGGTGAGGTTGTCAGCAGTATGGACAGATATACTCACAAAGAAAGTGGCCGTCCATAACAGATTTCGAAGAACACGGACTAGGGCAGGCAGTGAAGAAAGTTGTCATCTGTGAGGCTAGAGTGGCAACGACAGATACGGGACCCATGAAGAAAGCTGTAGTCTGTGAGCAAATTGAATGGCATAGATTAATACAGACTGGATGAGACACCCTGTCGACAGGGGGGAAACAAAATAGAACGGGTGCAGCCCAATGCGGACAATGCAAGGCAAACCTGTCGAGGGTTTGAGAAAGTAGGCGCAGACGGATTTGGACAAGGAGGGAATTCTGTCGAGAGGATTGATAAAGCAGGTGTAGACGGATTGGGAATGCAATGCAAATTTGTCGAGGGATTAAGAAAGTAGGTGCGGACAGATTTGGACAAGGGCGTAGACGGATTTGGACAAGGAGGGAATTCTGTCAAGAGGATCGATAAAGCAGGTGTAGACGGATTGGGAACATGAAACAGACCTGTCGATGTGTGGATAAAGTAGGTGCAGACAGGGCGTAGACGGATTTGGATGAGGAGACAATTCTGTCGAGGAATTAATGATGTAGGCATAGATGGTTTGGGAACATGAATGAAACCTGTTGAGGTGTTGATAAAGTAAGAGTAGACGGATTTGGATGAGGAGGGAATTCTGTCGAGGCAGTCTGTCATCATGGTGAACCCAAAAAGGAGGCTGACTTAAAATAGACTGGGTGGTGAGCAATGTGTTCGGCACTTTCTACTTGGCATGGTTGACAATGTCGTAGGTACTTTATAGTTGGTTACCAGGACAGCTCTTGCTGATGAGATTCGAGGTGCTCCGAAGCCTCCTCACCATCCATTCAAAGATTGTGACTCTGACAATGAGGACAATGGAGTGAGTGCTCTCAACTAAATACTAATCAGTTATCTTTAAACCACATCTAGAGCCCATTCACAACATACTCGGACTGCGAAGCCCTCTTCACTGCCTTGCGGGACTCTTCAAAGGACAAGAATATGACTTTTTGTGGTGTGTATGAGCTAGATGCCGATCCTTTGGTCACAGATAAGGAACGCACACAGATGACGGCCCAGGAGGTCTGGAAAGTGACAGGTTATCGCTTTAGGTAGGTTTCAACAACAAAGTTATTAAATAATGTCTAACTCACCAACAGAGTTCAGGATCATCCAAAAATGAAAACTGGCCACAAGATTCATCTATACTGTTCACAAGATGAAGAAAAAAAGCAGAAGGCACACCTCAGCAAGAATCCAAATGCGCAACAAAGGGATAACATTGGCATGAAACACTATCCTTGTAAAAGTTGGCTGATTGTTTCCTGTCGTGAAATCACTGGAAACCGACAGCTCGTTAGGGTCTATTGCCGCCACTCTCAACCTCATACCCACTACTATGATGTAGAAATGCCTGCCGCCGCTCTGGCTATCATTCGCGAAAATGTGGAGCATTGCAAGCCGAATGAACTTGTCCCCCGGATCCAGGCGCTATTTCCAAGTGTTACTGCACAGCAAATATACTCTGCATGGGCAAGGATGAGCGAGACCATATGGAAGCGAGATCCAGACCAACTAACTTCAGCACGAATTCTCTTGAAAGAGTATTCCGATTTGATCTTTTTGATGATGTCATCGGGACAGATGGTGTTGAACAAATGTGCTTTGGGATGAAACGAATTCTTGAAGGGCTGAGAGATAAAATTGTGGAGATTGGGATGGATGCAACATGTAAGTTAATTTGCGAACCAAAACTCTTCTCACATGCCTTAGATAACACAAACTCATCTAATCTGGAATTATATTCAATATTGGGTGAATATGACAATGCCGGTTTTCCGCTTACCTATTGCCTTCTAACAACAGCACAAGCAGTTGGTCTTGGGAAGCGCAAAAAGGCTCTTTACGCATGGGGGAAGGTCTTGAGAGACTGTTATGGGATCTACCCAAGATTTCTCCACCTTGATAAGGATATGGCCAAGATTGGAATGGGAAAAGCCCTTTGGCAGCGTGCTAAGATACAGCTTTGCTGGTGGCACATGCGAAAGGCTGTCAGTGAAAGACTGTCAAAAGCGAAACTCTCTACAACACCTTATAAAGCAAAGTGCGCCCATGCGGTATTCAGTTTCATTGATCCCCAATTTTTCCCTCAGGGATGGCCAGACAAAGAAGAATACAAGGGAGGAAAAGATGAAGCAGACATTGAAGAGCCAGAACCTGAAGAACCTGAGCTGACGCGCCCCTGGACCTCTCAAACAATGATCTGACTTCCTCCACTACAGCCTCGTGTCACCACAAGAGCGGCTTCCAAACAAAGCACTATGCCACATGCATTCAAGGAGGATTCAGATGCTGAGAGTGAAGATAGTGAAGGCAAACGAACCTTTTGCCCAGAGAAATACTGCGAGACAGTCATCAAGATGCTTGAGGACACATATTGTGCTCACCCATTAATTCCAGGCTATGCCGCTAATCATCCAGAAGCCATTCATGAGTGGGGAACTCGTCGGATATTTGAATTCTGCAAGGAACATGAATTGCCAGAGCTTTGGGCATATCTTTGGATGAACTGGCTTTGTCCAGAACGATGGCATTTGTGGGCCAGGTCTGCATCTCCAGATGAGATACCAATCCTAAAAACAACCATGATGGTTGAAAGCCAGTGAGTATATATACCGTTCGTCGATCTGTCTGAATCTTACCAATTTATTCTAGCTGGCGCCAAATTAAAAAAGACTTTCTACACCACTTCTCCAACCCTCGTGTTGACTTGCTTGTGTGGATTCTTATCACAAAGCTTGCCCCATCCTACTACCGCAAAATTGACTTGATCCTGCGACCAATCAGCCGCTATCGAGAGCTCCATTCCTGGAGAAAACCTTTCAAGAAGGAATGGAAGCACTGTGCAAAAGCGCATACTTCCTTGTCAGAAAACAGTGATCGTTATCGTCCAGACCCTCACCGCTGGGTTTGCATGTGTCCGTATATGGCAAAAAGTCGGTTCCTCATCTGTAAACACCTTGTGCAAGCAGTGCGGGTCACGCATCCAGTGTTTTTCCTAGAGGTTCGACGTCAATGAAAATCACCATTTTGGGCACATGCAAATCTCATACCATTAGAGGAAAATACGTCCAGTACACCACTGGCACAGATCCATTCCATTGATGATTTGGAGCGGGATTTTCAAGACCTCAATCTCGATAACGATGACGATGATGAAGACAATGAAGATGATGTGTTGGAGGACATACGGTTCCAGGAAGACCAACAAACTTTCAAATAGCGGATGACGGCGTACATTGACTTGATGGAAAACTTCACAGAGGGACTCCAATGCAGTACCAACTCCAATTTAATGATCGGCGGATGCTAGCTATTGTTGAACGAGAAGGAACAGGCCTCATTCGGCTCATGGAAACCTGCTTGGACAAGGAACGTCACTTCAATGATAGAAGAGCTGAAGCGCCAATGACATTTGAGCATGCAACAGCCAACGCAATGTTCTGGCGTCCAAGGCCACGAGAAGGGGACTAGTGAGTTTTCGGAACAAAAAATCTTTGTATTATTGAAATAGCACCTTAGCAAGGACATGGACTAGGAAGGTATCAAGATTACTTGTAAGGACATAATCTTGATATCTACCTAGGACGTGGTGGGCTTCACTATAAATAGAATAGCTTCTGAACTGCCACGCGTCCCCCTCTTTCACTGCAGTCCTCTGTACAGGACATCCGCAGATCCTTCTCCTTCTGAGAGGACTTGCTGACTCAGTCGAGAGGGCAGTCCAGTCACTGGATTGGTGTGTCATAGTTACTATTGGAAACATTTATTGGAAACATTTACTGGTGCATACCAGCACCTCTTCTTGTCTGTCATTGAGTATGAATCACATTGGAATCACATCCTAAACCTGGCATTGCAGTGACCACCGCATTTTGTGGTGTCGTCATAAGCTATACCAGAATGTCATGTTATTTGTGTCTGGGTATACTGACACCATCCCTCTGTCTGCACCCTCTGCTGTGTCTGAGCCTCGGAGTCCACTGACTAAACATTAAACCACCAGATCAGCCACATTTCTAAGACAGACCTTTCTGCCACCGTGGCCACTGACTCGGAAAATGCCCTCCTCCCCGCAACTTGAACTCGACTGAGTCAGCTCTTCCTTGAAGTACCTGCAGCTCATCAATTTTCTGTTGCATTATTGATGCTTAACGTCTCTTCGACATCGTGCATTCAGGCGCCTAGGCAGCACTTATTCTGGAATGTACCCATTTTTTTAACCAAACCGAATTTTCTAGTCCGTGAATCCAACATCAAGGCACAAGATCAAACACAAAATGCAGTGTGTTGTGTTGTCTTTATGGAGAGGTGATGAGATCATGGGGTAGGAGACTATGGTGAGGACTTGGTGAGGATGACTCGGAAGATTGCAGATCTCTTTCAAAGGGAGATCTTATCTCATGTATTGATACCAGGATAAATATGATGTTGAAGTTAATGCACCAATTTGAATCTACCAGTGTTCTGACTCTGGGACTTCAGCGATAAGCTTTGCACTCTGGCACCTGTCCGTAGTCATTTTTTTTCCATAGGGGACTCTCTACTAGGCCAATTGCTTCTAAATCACATAGAAACATGTTTCGTTCTTAAAAGAGTCAGAAGATGTAGTCTGATTAAATATCGGATCCAAAATGAAAAAGTGTGAAAAATGCCGACTTGCAAGCCTGAGACGAATGTGACACATATGGTATCTTACCTCTTGCCCTCACTCTAGCCACCTTGTATGCCCACAGACAAACATATTCCGAGATAACCACAGGTAAGACTATAGCATTGAGTATGAAATATAACTGAAAACTCTATACTAAGCAGGCTTGTCGCCGTCTTTGCTGGCACTATCCTTAAGCGCCCAAGCGCTTACTTCCTATTTTTGTTTCGCAACACACTAGACAGGATGTTTTGGCCAGGAGCAAGCCAAAAGGGCAAAATGAGCCTACAACAACTCATCTCTGGCCTGAAATCCTGCAGGGTACCACTGGGTTGACAATGGAACGTCATGGCAGTTTACCTGTGAGTGCGACTACAATTTGTTTGACGTGCTCTTATATGACCTAGAAACGGTGCCACCGATTCGCCATAGACCCTTATCACTGGCAAGAATTCTTCTCCGAGTCGTAGCAAGAACACTGCCCGACTTGGGGTTCCCTTCATTCAATTCAAGAAAGCAATACTGGCGGCCAGGGTGGAAGATACATAATTTTAATCATTGGATTGCACAGACTGAGGACCATTGTTATAGGTTGCTACTAGTGCACTTGCAGTGGTATCGTCGACAGTCTACAAGGGCACTCGGAGCTTTGGACCGCCTTTCTGAGCCAATCGGGTTGACTCTGCCTGTCTCTGCCATGTACCTTCATTGTTGTCGTTGTTGTTGAAGCCACTGTTTCCCTATCCATGGATTTCTCTCAAAGTAAGTCTTTTATTATTAATGTTTGAGCCTATACTGATATTTCACAGCTTTCTCGGTCCATCCCTATCCTCATGTTCCCAAAGGATGCCGTGTTGACGCATCAACGCCCCAGTGTATGCTCCCAACGACACGTATGGCCACTCTTAGTCTCTGAGTGGAGGGATGGAGGGGCAGGGGGACTGCAGACTCAGAGGGGAGAAAGGATGTCTAGACTGTTGACAGAGGTAACCATGGTGGCGAGGTGAGTATCTTTCAGCGATACTCTCACTCAACTAACAAGACCACCACTGACAGACATTGACGCTGATGCTGATGCTGATGCCCCTAGAACACCAGTTGTACAGAGCCCTTTGAACGTACGGTAGCAAAAAACCGTGATGACAACTACACCATATCGTGTTTTGTACCCATACCTGCACCACCCAGTATGTACAAAACCAGTGTTTGCTCCAGTCTTTAAAATGCAAACAAATGTTTATACTCGGATAATTAATATAATGTTCAGCGCTCACGGACTTCTGTCTAAGGACTCACCCTGAGGAGTCCTTGAGGACTCAGCAGACCGCTGGCGTCCTCTGGTTCTTATCCACGTTTTTGCCTTACAAGAAATTCGGGATACTATCTTGTTACGGCATCTCCGACGTCCTTGCAAGGGTGTGAAATAGAATGAGTTACATGAGACACGGGCACAGAAGAAGGAGAGAACGTTGAAAACTGGGGAAAATGAAGAGATGGCAGCAGCGACAATGTGGCAAGAGCGTGGCACATGATCATCACGTGATGTTAGCAGAGGGGTTGCAAAAGGGTTCTTATCCAATACTGTATTTATCCGACCCAAAAGTTGTCCCCTGTCCCCCCAAACCGGGAACGGAACTAACA
>QLOY01000001.1:0-20038 GCA_003313965.1 Megacollybia marginata | reverse complement strand
GTGGGAAATCTTTCCCATCTTGCTTGTTATCATGAATTTCATATTTGGTCATTTCGTTATATAATGTATTGACTGCAATTTGACTTGGTTTACCGAATTGGTCATGCAATGCTGTCCAAGTTTCAGCTGCCGTGGCTTTCATATATTTCTCGTGGATTTCAATATCCACGTATAATATAATGATGCCATTGGCTTGCATGTCATCTTTGGTCCATTTCTTGATTTCATCCGCATTATCTGTTACGGGTTTCCACATTTGAATGCAGATTTTATCTGTAGAGTCCATTACAGCAGGTACTGCTGCAATTACCTTGGGAGATGGCTTTTTCGTCGTCCCTTCGACGATTAGCCAGATTCCTTGTACCATGAAGTAGGCCTTTAAAGTGGAGGCCCACTTAAAGTAGTTATCCAAACCCTTAAGGGTAGGGATTGTGGCAGAGATCTTGGTGGTAGAGCTTGAAGACATTTTGAATTTGTATTTGAAAGTTTTGAAAGTTCTGTGGGTGAGGTTAGAATCGTATTGTGACGGTGGTGGTTAATCCAGCATAGAGATCAGGTGATGGACCTCATGTGTCACGATTCATATGGGTGAATAAGGTGAACGTGGTGAATCAAGTGGTGATTATCCATCAGTACATTCGGTCCATTGGGATCTTCTACGTCATCCCAACTGGAACGTACTATAAGTCTTAGTGGTCAAAGAATTTGTCTTTCCTTATCACATGGGAGGTTTAATTCCTTGTTATTAGAACATTTCATCTAAGGAAGACATGTATTTTTAATTCTTTACTAGATGTTGGGCACAAAGTGCTTATCCTCAACGTTAACATAGTCCTAACTATGGTCATCCTTTAGGGTTTTATCCCAGGCAGACTTTTCCATAGGTTTAACTAAGTCAGAGGTCCCTGATGGAGGTTGTCTAGAACAGATACATATATCGTTCCTTTGAACAGATGGTTCCCAACCATATGGTCACACTCAATTGAACTCCATCAGCACCAACGTGCCTTTCCAAATGGAGTTTCAATTTCCAGTATATGCCTCAAAACCCGGCACAAGTGTGAACCAAAAATAGTCTGGAACAAGATCCGAAGATCGATGTTCAGGTATTAAGGTTTCAACGGCATGTTGACAGTAATTGACTTTGAAAGGGACTTAGGACCACTAAGTGGAATGTCCATACTGACTACCTATGAACCAAAATGTCCATGTTACTTTACTGACGTATAGGGCGGACAGCGCACAGAGGGGCCATAAGTCCAAACATAGAGAATGAAGTCTCTATGCTTCTTCCCGAGCTGGCAGCTGTGTACGACTGCAGGGCCTGGCCTAGGGTATAAGAAAGGGATGCCCTATGTAGTATACATTGGGATGGTTATATTATTAAGGTAGGCTGTCGGTTCAATGTCAGTGGAAGCTACTACTATCCAAATATCGTAAGACCAGTTGATCACCAAATGACTGTACCAGTTCAAGCTATTCGGGGCCCATAACCTGATAAAAGTATCCGGGTTACCTTGCGGTTAACCGGTTACCTGCAGCATGGTTGTTATATGAATAGTGTACGCACTGGTAGGGCTGGTAAGCAAAGGTGTAAATGTCTTACTTACTTGGATAAGGCTTGTGCTTGATAGGCTAGCGTTAGAGCGAGGCTTATAGAGCAAAGTAACTAAGTACTCGGATTATCCCTGACTACTTACACAGCTTATATACCAACTACGATGGTCCGTGTGTATATAACTCAGCCCACAGGGCTACCTCTTATCTACTACATCAGTTAGCAATGACTGTGGACAGTAAGCAGATTCCCAGAGGGACATATGCTATTGGACAGAATAACCTAGGAGTATATGTAATCCTCCGTATCTTTCCTATTGGTTGATAGCGTGTATTCCGGTATTCTTCATCAGACATGTGAGTGACACAGTGTCGTGACTACAATACTTCCAACACAACAGTGATCGGTAACGATCACGTTACCTTTGCCAGTTATCCACTGGCCATCAGGTGTGGACCCGATGGAACCGGGGGTCAGGTATGGGTAGATCAGGGTCTAACAAAGTCCAAACCCGTACCCCTACCTGCATACCCCAAGGTATATACCCTCTGGACCCCAACCCTTGGTGAACCTTAGTCACCTCATAGTGTGTTATCACTCATTATACTACCAGAGTCTTCTCAGTTGCTTACCACATAGGCTTCACACTCTTTCGGCCCTCAAGATTGCCCACAGCAAACTTCTCACTGCTTGAGCTGGACCAGCTCCTCTGTGACCACTCCATCCATGCCAACAGCACCCATTTCCAACTGCATTTGATACATTACTGTTTCATTATGCACTAAACAATAAGCACCAATGATATGGCTATAGAAGTGAAGCACAGCAGTGTAGGTTTGGGTACAGGCCTTGCTGGTGGCAGCTGGCCATGTGGGTTGGTTTGCATATGAATTTCTTGCTTTATCTCTATGTCTTGCCTTCCTATCTATATACTACTGGCCCAAATCCATTCCATGACCGATGTTAGCCTGGTGAGTGGTGGATTATATGGTGGTAACTCAGTGACACCAAATATCATGTAAGTGAATCTCTGGGGCTGTATGACCTAAGGCAAACCACAGATGTATCCAGAAACTACCTGCATCCATACCCACAGGTAGTTAAAATGACTAAACTTAAACCCACATCCACACGGATGTCTTATAGCAGGTACCTACATCCACAGATGGTGACCTGCAGGTAACCTGTCACTTGCAGGTACCTACACTCATGGATTTACCTGTACCCGCAGATCCACCATGAACAGATACACCTGCAATGCTGGATATCTGCCAAGTGCAGGAACCCACAGGTATATAGAGTACTATAGTAAATACACAAGCTTATGATGTAACTAACAGGGGCAAACTAGCTTCATCATCATCATCAACAAATAGATCTTGGCTATGGAAATACTAGGAATCAACATATTAGTGATTTCAAGTGTCTATAATGGGATACTCACTGCAAGATCTGTCATAGCTGCCATGAACACTGATGACAATGAAGAATGAGCCACTAGCTTCAGCAACAACTTGGCAATCAAGTCATATTCATGAGCTTGATCATGTTGAGATAGTGGAGTGACATCAGGCTCTGCATTAATATAATAGGGTAACTGGGAAAGAAAGAAGAGGTTTTCTTGACTAGTGAAGGGTTGCAACATCATAAGAGAGGAATAATAAGGAGAAATGAGATGTGCTTACCTTATATACCCCTCCTCAACCATGCGATGTTATTGCTAACCATGTTGAGGAACAATATTAGTCTTACCAATCCATAGCTGAAACAATACACTTGTCAGGCAAGGTGGCAAACAATAAAAAATAAATTTAGCCCAAGAGCAAATACAAGAGCTATTTAAGTCTACGAATGAAGCAAGTAAGCATTCAGCTAGCTAAATATTAAATACACTTACCAAGAGAGCTATACTACACTGTCAAATGCATTATAAGTGTTGACAATGAGTGTAGGGTTGTTTGTGGAAACAGGGGCCAGCTGAGGTTCGTGAGGACAAACAAACAGTAAAGCTTCAATCACATGGACAGAAAGTCGATGAGGAAGCACTGCTGCTCATCAAAAGGAATTGTGAAAAGCTTGGGTGTATAAACTTGCTATCTCTTTTTCCAATTGAACCAGCTTATCTGCAGTCCACTGTTGCTCAGTGGTCTTGATAATCAATCCACTCAAATCCACCCACTGCCACTTGGACATTACTCGTGCCATTGCAAACAAATAATGAGCACATTTGCAAGGAGAAGAACTGGCAATACCATGATTTGCTGCCAATAATGATGGGACAGCAAATGAACAGTCAGGAACACATGCCATGAGAGCGATATCAGGATGAGGTTCATTCTCGAACAGCGTTCCTTGCCTGGCATGACGATCCAAAGCTTGAAATTCGAAACAAAAGTTAATCTCAGCCATCTCCCAGAGTATTTGTTCAAAATGAGTGTCTTTCAACTCATTGAACGGGATCCCATGCCAAGATACCTGTGCCATATTGAGGTCTAGCATCTTTGAAACCTCAATGTCATCCTCTCTGATGGTGTTCTCTATAAACTGCTTCATCTCTTCATGAAGATGTTGCATTTCCTTGATACAAATCTCTGGGGTGTTTCCTGCATTATTTGCCATGTATTCAGCTCCCAAGAGAGCAGCCCACACCTTGCCATGTTTTGGTTGTGCTGATGACAAGGAGAAGGATAAACAGAAGATGAGAATGGGGTGATACTTCAGCCATGAACACAACATAGCCTCTGACTTTGCCCACTGCACTCTTGAAACAAAAGAGGCAGGCTCAGGAGCGATATAACCAGCATCTGTTGGGATCTTTTCATGTGTAAATCGTGATGCTGTGGTGTCGACATTGATTTGTGCATGCTTCCATTCAAGAATGGGAGGCAGGTAGAGGGTGGATTCCAGATCATTGAATTTACTGTGAGGAAGATTGTTGAATTTATTTCTTGCACCTATACATGAGTTAGTAGCTATATGTAAAATGCAAAGTCACTTACGGTGTGAAGCACCTTTCAACTGATGTTAACAAGTAGTCAAAGCACTTTGACGATTTGAAGGTGTAGCATGAGAAGGTCCAGCCAAAGACCCCAGTAGCTCTGAAAGTACTCTTCCATGAAAAGGGTCCGGAAAATGAATGCAATTATGCCCATGATTCCTAATCACTTCATACAGTGCAGGATCTGATGATTTTCCAAGAAAAGTGGATGAAGCAAAAGGTACAGATATTGTAGACAATACTACATCAGACGGGCACTACATTGTAACAATTTCCTTCATGCTGCAATGTCAAACATTATTGTAGGGGTGTATTAACCAATGATACACTCCCATGTGCTAGAGTTGCTGGAGATGCTGGATGTTGTATACAAATGCTCCAACAGTGGGAGTATAGTATTCAAGCAAAGGGAAATGGTTATCCCGAAGTTTATATTTAGTAAAGTATAATACCCATGCCTCTATTTCTAACAAATTGCATTGGACTGCTCATACAGTCCAACAGATCAAGCAGAACCCCATAGTGAGCAACTCGAGACAGGTGAACAGAGGCTGAGTTTCAGCTATGAGCTGGTGAAGAGGGTACAAAGGCTCTAGCGGGAAGAGTTCATGCTTTAGGTGGATCTGTTCTTTCAACAAGTTATTGAAGGAACTGGATCACTTTGGCTGGGTTAAGCATTCCCAGCCCAGAACAAGCATCCTCATTGTGAAGAAAAAAATTGTGACACTCAGGTAGCAACCAAAGAAATGCTCAGGAAGGATCTTCTACATCTAGCTCACGATGCCTAATGAGAGGCAGATGAGAGTATATTGGAATGTAGGGCTGTGGCCAGACAAGGTAATCGTTGTCAGTGAAGTAGAAATCAGTGCACTTGAGAACTCCTTGGCTACCCACAATCGAGGGTGCAGGAATGAAGTTGCAACAGGATGTTGTGATGGTATTATAGCCATCCTCAATGACAGCCGCATAGCGAGCAGCATCTACCAATAATTTAAAAAAATTCTATCAGACAAAAAAAAATACCTATCTATTTCATGGTTATAGTCATCTTTGGTAGTGGTGCCGGTCACAGCCTGTCATAGCAGAAGAGATGGATTTCATAGGAGATTGCAGTGAGAGGGATTCATGGATTTAATTGAGGTGGTTGGAGGGATAATTGATTTGAATTGTTGTGTTTAATGATTCGTTGCAATTGCCAGAGTGGTAGAGAGCCAGCAGATTACTACTGGAGAGGGTTGCATCACAATGCCCTCTAGGAATATTTGATTTGAATTGGTGATTGATTTGTTGGTTTAAAGTCTTCATGCAGCAGTTGCCAGTGGGGGAGAATCCAGCAGATTACTGGTGGAGAGGGTTGTGTCGCAATGCCCTCTGGGAGTAAGTGATTATATCAAGTTAAGTATCTAAGATAAACGAAATTAATCTTTAACAAAAATAAATAAAAACACTGACCTTGCTGTCAACATGTCGTGCTGGTGAGAGGTAGAGTACTGTGATCACGTGTCATGTGCTGCCTGCTTACTTTCCTTTCTACGTCAACCTTATTCCTAGAGGGCATTGCAACACAACCCTCTCCAGCAGTAATCTGTTGGCTCTCTACCCCACTGGCAACTGCTGCATAAAGATACAGTACTTGAGGGCTTTGCAATGCATACCCTCTCCAGCAGAATCTGCTGGCTCTGCCTCTCTGCTGACACCAACCTTAGCATTCAAGTAAGTGTATTTTGTTATTCTAAATACTAATCCTATGCATTTATAGTGTCTACCCTGCATTATCAATTCATTTCTAGAGGGCTTTGCGATGCATACCCTCTCCAGCAGTAACCTGCTGGTTCTCTATGCCAGTTACTGGAGTTTTTGACCAAGTCATCCTCAACAACTTGTTTGCACTGCTGTTGTTAGCTCTTTGTTCTCTATCACCTACCACTACCATGACTATGGCACACAAATGAACACACTCAAGGTCATGCTCGCCATCCCCATGTGATTCATTGCCTCCCCGTTTCTCATCTCCTGCTATTTCAATGGTTAGTCCTTTGGACTCTGCATCTCAAGTAGCAGAGCCACCAAAGAAGAAAAGCTGAAAAGAACTGACCAAGTGAGAGAAAATGGAGGAGAAATTTGCTGGCAAATCTGATGAAGATATACTCAGTAAGTCTTCACCTCATCCACTAGAGCCTTACCTCAATTTTCTTCAGAATTGCAAATACAGTCCTGGAGTTTCCAAGTCTACCAGCACTATAAGATGCCCCTGATGATAGTACATAAACAGGGTAAAGTTCTATACAAATTCATTTGCCTAAAGTATGTTTTCTCTCTTATAGATGCTCATTTTTAATGTTCTATAGGAATCCGAGCATTGTTATACACAGAAGCCACTACAATGATTCTACGAGCAACCTAAGTGCCCATGTCAATCACTGTGATCCAGCCAAGAAGGGCAATATCACTGAATTTGCACAAGGCTTGACATACAGCACTGCTAAATATCACTTCTTACTGGCATTGTGGTGTGCTAATTGTGCACGCCCATTTGCTATCGTCAAAGACCCCAAATTTCTCGAATTAACACACATGCTCTACCCCAAAGCCGACATCGTTGAGATGCACTTGATAGCCAAGGAGAGTGTTACTGCCATGCTGAAGAGTTTTCTGGGTAAATTTCATATTGGCATTGATGGCTGGGCATCGGCCAATGTCTTACCATTCCTTGGAGTAACTATTGCTCTCTGTAACAAAGGAGAAATGGAGCAATATCTGCTCGAATTTGTTAGGATTCAGGGAAGACATATGGGAGTTAATCTTGTGAAAGACCTAGCCAACATTTTGTGAGACTTCAGTATCAACAGGAAGGTGAGTTTGTCATTGGTTCTGGTACACTCATCTCACCCTTGATTGAACAGCTCTTAGGTCTTGTATGCAATAACACATCTAACAATGACACCTTGGTTGATGCACTAGCTGAAGAAGTCTCCACATTTCGCGTTACTGGTCAAAGCTGTTCTCAGACGGTGTAAGAAAAAACAAAGACCAAGATAACACTGAGTGGCTTAACCTCCTGGTCCAAAATCTTGATGAAGAGGAAGAGGAAGAGGAAGAAGAGGTCAACAATGAGGCTGAGGATCTTGATGAACAATATCTGCAGTCATTAGAAGATGACAACAAGGAAGAGGAGGTTGGCATGAAGGCAAGTCAGCCAGATTGCACAACAGAGGAATTGAAAGAAGCTTCTTAGTCCCTTTTCAAGGTTAGTCCTTTTACAATTCTCCTTATTCAACTGTAGCTCACAAATCTGGCAAAGAAGGTCCATTGGAGCTCAACCCTTAAAGATGCCTTTATTGAAAGCTGCAAAGAACATCAGATGAAACCCCTCATCCTTGTTCGTTCTGTCGCCAACTGTTAGAATACACAAGCTGCCACCATTGGGCATGTAATCACACTCAAACCAGTCTGTACTGATGTCTGTGACAAGAGTAAATTCAACACCAATGGCATGTGTCTCCAAAAATATATGCTGTCATTATAGAGCAGCTCCATCCTCTTCTTGATGTAAGACTTATCTTTTCTTTGTTTTTGAGTCTAATTCAGTTGTATAGCTGTTTGTCAACTCAACGAATTGAATGGAGCAGGAATCAGTTCTGCTTATCTATCAAGTCATCCCAGAGATAGACAAGTTGACCAACACGCTCTCAGCTGCTCGCAACATGGAAGAAAACCATCCCACTGTCTGACTGGGTGCCTGGCTCAGTCTGAAGCATCTCAACCCTCACAGATGACTCCATTATGTACCAGCTTGGGATGGGTAAGTGCTATTCAGTTCAAAGCCCAATGTTTATTAGTTCTTCATCCAAGCTTTAAGCTTAACTATTTTCGCCAGCACAAATGGAAAAAAGATTGGATTGATATTGTGGTATCACTTCTAAAAGAAGAATGGGAAACCTACTGCCCCTCCCTGCCTGAGGAAGTGTCTGTGCAGTCCAAAAGCAATGCAAGTACTCATTCATTGTTATGATTTGGCATCTTACAGGAGTCTAGAACCTGTATGCTTGCTTCATGGTAGATGACAGTGAAGAGACCTCTATCACTGATCTGGTCGGTGAGTATCTCTATTCTCCTGTTGTCAAGAACATCAAGAATCCTCTGGCTTATTGGAAGAGTATACTGGAGAGCCAGAGTGACCCGATGCAATCAGCATTTGCCCAAATGGCAATTGACATCTTATCTGCTCCTGGTATATGTGTTGCTTAATCTATGTTCCTGGCCTGATGATACTGTAGCTATGTCTACAACAGGAGAACAGAGTTTCTCAACCAGTGGGCACATGGTCAGTAAGTTTTGCCATATGCTAGCAGATCGGTCAATTTGGGCAGTGACAGTCTATCATTCATGGGATGATCATGGTTTGATTCCAAAGGACACAATACTGGAAAGTATAAGAACAAAAGGTCCGCACTGGCAGGTAGTGGGTTCGAGATGATGGTCCAGTAGTACACTCTAGAGACTAAACTTAGTTACAAAATGATATTCTGAGCACCTCCTTATCTGCCCTATATATGGCAGGTACCTGTATGTTTTCGGAACTGAGACCTGCATCTGCAGACATCCGCACCCATGGGTGGGGACATCTGCGGATGCAGATTTTTGACAGGTAGTCCCATGGATATATTCATGGGTACCTGTGAAAACATCCGCATCCATGGTCTGCCTTAGCTTCTATGGTCTAAAAATGATTTTAGGCTTTTTTTCCTTACTTACTCAGATTTCTTAAATTATCGCACTCTGCAGGAGTTGAAACATTGACCTTGATGAAAGTGTATGGGGACACTTAGCAAGCATTCCATGATACGCACTGGTGGCGCTGGTCAGTGATAGGGTAAACAGCTACTTACATCCTGTTAGGATGGCACGTTTAGACTTGCATTTGAGGCGAGGCTAAGAGCAAAGTAACTAAGTACTCAAATTATCTCTAGTACTAATACACAGCTTATATACCAACTACAATGGTCTGTGCATATATAATTCAGCCCACAGGGCTACCTCTTATCAGTCAGCAATGACTGCGGACAGTAAGCAAGTTCCCAGAGGGACATATGCTATTAGACGGAATAACTTAGGAGTATATGTAATTCTCCATATCTTTCCTATTGGTTGATAGTGTGTATTCCGGTATAATGTCAGTGTTTATGTCAGACACATGAGTGAAACGGTGTCATGACTCGAACACTCTCAACACTCCCCTTCACTAAGTGTCTGTAGGTTAACCTGGCACCATAGCCAAAGTTGAACACTGCAGTATCCTAGTTAAAGGTAATACCTAATTTCCTTTTGAGATAACTGAATTGTACTCAACCAAGATTCTTCGTGAGTATGTCTGCGATTTGGTCTTTAGTTGGTACATGCAACATTTTGACTCGTTTCTCTTCTACTTGCTCATGTATGAAGTAAAATCGTATATCTATGTGCTTGGTTCATTTGTTGGCGACTGAATTTGAGGCTATGAATAAAGAGCCTTGATTATCACCAACTATAGGTGTTGTATGTTTAACAAACTTAATTCCAAGTTCATTGAACAGGTTTTGAACCCAAGTGACCTGTCTACAACAATCACTTAAAGCCATATATTTGGCTTCAGTGGATGATAGCGCTATGGTAGTCTGCTTATGAGAATTCCAGACAACAACTGCATCAGCTATCTTAATAAAGTAACCAGTCTGTGATCTTCTATTGTCTTCATCTGATGCCCAATCAGAATCTGTAAAGGCTATTGGAGCTGATACATTTGAGTTTCCATTAAACACAAGTTTATAGTTGGTTGAGCCAGCCAAATACTTCATCACATGCTTGGCAGCATTTAAATGCAGCTTCGATGGATTGACTGAGTATTGCGACAGTTTAATTACTGTGTACGCAATGTCTGGTCTAGTGCCAAGTGTAAGATATAGAAGAGAACCAATGATAGACTGATATTGCTTCTTGAGTATTTCATCAACTGGTTCAGTGTTAACTGTTGGTTTATACCCAGCAGGTAATGGAGTTTGCACTATGTTAGCATTCTCCATGTTGAAACATTTAAGAATTTTCTTGTTGATCGAGGGTAAGGATTCTCTTCTTTCTATCCCTCGTAATAGTCATTCCCAGAAATTCTTTACATTCCCCGAGATCTCGGCATTCCCATTTTGCCATGAACTCTGTAGGAGAAGCTTCCTATTTGGTCCCATGAAGATCGCATCATCTACATATATGATCATGATCATGTATCCTTGCTTATTCCTGAAGATAAAAACTCCCGCATCTGACAAGCAGTTCACAAAGCCTAACTCAATCATTGAGGCTTGGCACTCTTTCCACCATTCCAGGCTTGCTTGCTTGAGACCATATAAGGTGCGGAGTAATCGCCAAACTTTTCCAATTTTCTTCACGAATCCTTCAGGTTGTTCCATGTAAATCTCCTTATCAAGTTTGCTATACAAAAAGGCAGTCTTGACGTCCAGTGACTTGAGGTCCCAATCCTTGATCACTGCTAAGGCTAACAAGATACGAACTGTATCGTATCTTACGACCAGAGAGAACAATTCGTGATAATCTATTCCTTCTATTTCAGAAAATCCTTTAACAACCAATCTAGCACATTTGCATAGATCCGATTTGGTGTTAAATACCCAGCAGTTTCTGATAGCTTTTCTTCCTTTGGGTAACGTGACTAATTCATAAACTTTCCTTTTCTTCAATGCGTCCAGTTCCTCTTTGCATGCCTTTAACCATTGTTTCTTCTGATCTTCTGGAAGTTTAAGAATATCTTTGAAATTCCAGTTCTTTTCTTCATCAGAAACAGGCAGTGCAAAGTCTAGAAGTGATAAAATCAAATCTTCTCCCCCTTGTTGGACTGCCGGATTCACCTCTGCATTTGTGCGAAAGCATGACCATTCATTATGATTGTGGCGGTTGTACCAATAAGGAACACCACTTTGGTCTCTAGCTTCCACCCAACCAGGCCGTAAGGGCTGTGGCAGCGGGTCTGCTTCAGCAGCAGGTGGAGGAGGTGGTTCAACATGATGTCCAGCACTGTGGTCAACAGCACCTCTATGGTGGTGACCTTGGACTCACGGTGTGTCTTCCACTATTCTATCATGTCCAGGAGCTGGCATTCCACGAGCAGGGGCACGTATAGTCCTAGGCTCGTGGCGCTCTGCAATAGGTAGATCTTGCAGATCAGCTGCAGGTGGTGCTGCAGGTTGTCTTGGAGGGGTAGGTGGATCAGGTTGATGTGGAGCAGGCGCATTAGCACCGTCGTGCGGTTGCCTGACATGAGAAGTTGGAGGTACAGCTTCTTCCTGATCCAGTTTACTGGGATGACAAGAGGGTGTATTTCCATCATCAGAATCATTAGAGTCGTCACCTGAGGTACTGCTTGTATCCTCTGGTATATGAAGTTTTCCTTGGTGTGGCTGGTTCCAAACAGACAAAAGGTCAACTATCTTTACACTTAGGAAACCAGTGTTCATCAAAGGTGGCATCCGGGCTACTTTGTATCACATTATTTTTATCCATAAAGAGATAAGATTTTGATCCGACATCGTAACCGATGAAGATTATTGCTTCCCGTTTAGGTGAAAGCTTATTCTTTCTCTTGTTCTTCGGTATGAAGACATATGCACCACAACCAAATACACAGAAGTACGATATGTTGGGCCGCTCTCCACTGAAGATCTCTCCAGGAGCCTTCCAATTTAATCGACTTATCGGTGTGCGATTATAAACAAAGATTGCTGTATTATAGGCAAATTCCCACCAAGAGATGGGTATTGAAGCTTCGTGATGTAGTGCTTCCTCTTTGTCAGTTAACGTACGGTTTAATCACTCTGCTCTTCCATTTTGTTAGTGTATATAGGGTGCAGATTTCTGAATCGCAATGCCTTCAAGATTCAAAAAGTGTTTGAATTCGCCACTGAGGAACTCTCCCCCTCAATCAAAATGTATTGTTTTTATCTTCTTGCCCATTTTGTTCTCAGCTTTCGCTTTGAACTTCTTGAATGCTGCTAAAGCAGCATCCTTAGACTTAAGAAGATCATGAGAGGCATAAGAAGAATGATCATCAAGGAAGTTGATTACCCATTTGTAACCATGATATGATTGGACAGGGAATTCTAATAAGTCCAAATGAATCAGCTCCAAAGTTTCTTTGGTGCGGCTTTCTGAAGGTTGGTATGATTTGGACACATGTTTGCCCATCTCACAGCCTTTGCAGGTAGTGATTTTAGATGTGCCCTTGATTTTAACACCTTCCATATGTGTTTCAAGGTGACACATAACTTCTTTACTGGTGTGAGCCAT
This sequence comes from Megacollybia marginata, assembly GCA_003313965.1. NCBI lineage: Eukaryota > Fungi > Basidiomycota > Agaricomycetes > Agaricales > Porotheleaceae > Megacollybia > Megacollybia marginata. The sequence continues at coordinate 7,151 of QLOY01000001.1, read as the reverse complement.
GCAGTTATGCCATGTGTCATACTCTACTGTTTTGCTCAAGAAGACTTCCTCCCACTCTTTCTTAGAGTTCCATATAATGGATGGGAGCCAGTGTAATGTTGGATTAGCATTTCCTAGGGGTTTACCCTGGAATGCTATCTCATGAGTCTTCTTATTTATGATCTGTGTACAGGATGAATCACTGGCTAGCACAAAATCATTTTCTAAAAGTTTGCCAATTGACAATAGTCGATGTGTAGCTTCTGGATAGTACACCACTGGATATAGTTTTGTGATTCGTGATTCACCATTTATAGATGTCTTAATTAAGACAGATCCTTCACCTGGTATCAAAATTTTCTTGTTCTTATCAACTCCTTTCATGGTATGTGGTGTCTTATATTCTTGGTATGCAATGAAATCATCAAAACATGGTATTATATGGATGGTGCAGCCACTATCCATTAACCAGTATTTCAAGAACTTAGAGTCATCTCACACAGTACTCACAACATCAATGTTGTTACATATTAATACATTGGAGTATTCTACAGATTGTAAAGAATCTGTAGAGGTGTTAGACTGTTCAAGAGAAATGATGTCATACCATGCACCCGTATATCCATCGTGGGGTAAATCCCTGTTGCCTTCGTCAACTAAGTCATAGATATCATTGCCCCAACCCCATGGTGTATCCTCAGGAAAGACATCTTCAAGTCGATGTGTCCTTGGTCCTTTTCGGATGAGAGGAGAACGTTCTGAGTCAGAACTTTTCTCCTTCTGAGGGTGAATAATGAAACTTCGTGAGTGCCACACTCTAGGGTGGCATCTGTGATCAAGTTCTTTCTGTTTGGGGAAAGTCTCCCGAGCTGCTTCAAGATTCAGTCTATTAGAGACTCTTTCTTGTGCCAGTATCTCTTAAAGATATGTCTTTTCCCTTTTACCATTTCCAGAAGCAGGATTTGGTCAGAAAGTCTCTTTCCTTTTAAGGGGAACGAGTTGGACCGGACTCTTTTCTATCTTCCATTGGAGACAATTTTCTTTGATCACTTTCTCGTGATCCTTCTCTATGATGTTCTTCCAGGCATCCATTATTTCTTCATGGGGTGCCTGGGTTGGATCTCCTAGGAACCAAGATACTCAAATAGTGTCTTGTGGTTCTTCTGCATTTGGAATATATTCCTCACACAGTCATTCCACTTCTTTGTCACAATAGACTGCATTGTACCTAAAAAGTACTTGCATGCAACGAAGCATTTGTGGTGGAGCATCCGTCACAATGCTTGTTGATTTTGTGGAACCACAAGATGTTTGCTACCCAATTATTGATACATGTGAGAGTATTGAAATTACAGATGACCTGCATAGGAACTATGTTCAGATCTTTGTGATTCTCATAGTTCCATGGTAAGTGCTTTTCATGGCTTTCATCCATCCTACTAGATTGTTGTTAAACTCATTATACAGAAGCAGCTTATTGAATGAATAATGCGGGTATCCGTGATCTTATGAGGAGCCATATCCGTCATCTTGATCTCTCTATGCTTCTCTAAATGGTAGTAGATCATCTGGAAGCCAAGATGCATGAGTTTAGGAGAACATCCTACACAGTAAGATTTGTCTTTTTCTCCATGCATTCTATTGATTACCAACAGTTCCTTCCATTTTCCTTCAAGTTGCTTGAGTTTATAATTGGCTCACTTGGACATTTCCCAAGTATGAGCTGCCATGTGTACTGTCAGGTGATCTTTGAGTTGATCTGTACACGTGTGATTGTATCCCATGTCATTCTTGATGCAAATAAAACCATGACATAGGCAGTCATAATTAAGCCGTACATCTGGATTTGTTACATTCTTCTTCCTTAGAAGATTCCGAATCACAGGCGTATCTAGTAGATCCTGCTGGAACTGATCCTCTATGTTATTAAAAACATTTTGGATGTGTTTATCCAGGAAATCTGATACTTGAGTAATAAGATCACGTCTTTGAGCAATTGACCGATTAACTTAATATCCGGTTCTTTTGCTCCCATTAAATCCCTTACTACTTGATCCTTATAGGTTTTGTAGTAATCATGGATCTGAGTACCTTTGGCACTCATGATCTTGGAAGTTATCTTGAAGGATTCCTTAAAATTAAGGTTCTGTCCGAGTCGCTTCTCTTTTTCTGCAATTCTTTTGCAAAGAGGGATTTCCATTGTTTGGATTATGTGTCTGGCTCTGGAATCCAGAGGGCTAATTTCCCCAGTTCTTCTAAACATTTCTTTGGAAGAAGATGACATTGGTACAGGACGGGGAATAGGAGATATTTCACAGGTACTGTGTATCCAATTATGAGGATGATTACTTGGCAAAGTAAAATCCTCAGGCATAGCCAGAATGCCGTCCATTGGAAGAGGTCTTTGGCCAGCTTCCTTATTAGGGCCCTTTGCAATGTCCTTCTGTATTGGGACCTTGTTAGGGGACCTTGGACCTGTGGGGCAAGATGGCCTGGCAGTGGGCGGTCTCAGCGGAGTGATCGGACAAGGAGTAAAGAGATCCTGTAGGTCATGTATAGTGCCTTTGTAAGTCTGTACCACAACACCTGGAGTAACCTCCTTAGTCTGGATGTGCCTGAGGTGTTGAAAGGGATTCGGAGATTGAGGTCTGAGTTTTCCTGACGTGATCTCATGTAACGCCCTAAAGGGGTTTGGCCTGTTTGGATTGACAGGGTTTGGTTGGGTCAGAATCTCTTGAAAGGGCTGCTGAGTCGAAGTTCCCTGAAAGGGCTCGTAAGTAGCCACGATCAGTTCCCTTTCATTTGCAAATAAAGTAGCAGCACGTTGTGTTGCTTCCTCAGTGGTGATGGGAGATAATGTTACAGTCTGGCGACGTCTAGGTGTTTGCAGGACTGCAGTTGCAGGTCTGATCAATGATGGAGCAGGAGAAGGTGTTTCATCCTTAAGTTTCATAGGCTTATTAAAGCGTATGGGCGTAGGATGTATCATTTCTACTGTAGAAGAGAAGGAAACTGAAGGTTTTGTTTCCTCGAGCTTAATTGGTGACCTCAAAGGTTTTACATCCTCCTCAGTCTTTGGGGGCAGGACCGGTAAGGGTCTGCTCTTGTTCACTGGGTCAGGATTTACGACTCTTAATACTTCTGCTTCTTCAGCAGAGCCATTTTCGGAGTCATTTGTATAACCTATACTAGATGTGCTGGATGGAGAACGAGTCCATTGTTGTGGGGAATCCTCAAGTATATGAGACGGAGATTCATCCAACTTGATTAGTTCTCCCATCAATGATTCGATGGATTGGTTTTCTGCATTCAGTTTGGTTCTTATTTCTGAGTGAACTGATTCTGATGTGAGGACATGGGTATCCAGATATTCTCTGACAACCTGCATGGAGCAGGATATACTTCTGAAAACATCTGCTCTTCTGTCATCATCAGTTTCTGGAGGAGTATCAAGTTGATGTCTGTCATTCAGTCGATGAGACAAATCCTTGATAAATGCGGTACTTCTGGTATTTCTCATTATTTCTTCAATGAGATTCCTTCTTTCTGCTGGTTCTGCATCTATGATGCGATCAGCATATTCATCTGATAGTTCTAATTGGGTTGGATCAATCCTTCCCAATTCGATACCTTGGCCTTGTACATTTAGCATAGCTTGTGTTATGGCCTGGGTCACTTCTATCATTTGAAAGCCAGATACCTTGGTAGGGGCATTGGAAGGTCCTGCTTGTGCAGTTTCTATCTGTTGCTCTATCAAATGTTGCAGAAGGTTTTCTCTTGTCAATGGATCATCACATCCAATGATTTCATCAAGTTTATCTTCTGTGAGTGTGCTTAAATCTAAACCAGTATTATCAATAATGATCTGGTTGAGATTTTCCCACACTCTTTCAGTCATGGCAATGGCATCATCAATGTTAGCTATTGCTTCCGATACTATGTTTGATGATAAGCCATCCATGTTTCTTTCATCAACATTTGTTCTGGCTGAAGGTATACCAGTAAAAACCATGGAGAAATTTTCCATTTCAGTAATGGTTTCAACCATTTCTCCAGATTCTTCTGCAGATTCCATTCCAACTTCAGCTAGCACTGCCATTGCAGCTTGCTTGGCCTTTTTAAAGGCCTTTCTCTTCTTTGCTGCAAGCTTCTTCTTTTCTGCTTTAGGATCTTTCGCCCCAGTAGTGGCAGGTGTCTGCTGCTGCATATTAGGCTGTGTATGCCCCTTACCTTTATTGGTAGAGGCGGGTCGAGATTGTTGTGCCTGTTGTGGTTGTTGATTCTGCAGCTTTGGTGTAAACCGTTGCAAGCCAGAAATCTTAGCAGGCATAGCAGAATGGATCTTCTTTATGGATTTATCATTAATCCATTGATCCTCAAGAAGTTTGATAGTGGTGTCGGTGTCTGTAAGAGCACTGGCAATTCAAGCAGCATTTATTATATTTCTCCATTTAGGGGATAGTGTGTTGCACAATATGTGCACATGCTGAATCTCTGTGAGTTTATGACCAGCTGTATCTACTCTAACCATCAAGCCATTCAATTTGGCTAGATTTTTAGAGAAGTCTTTTCCATCTTGCACACAATATGCATGCATCTGATTGAATAATGTATTGGCCACTATATTACTTGGTGTGCCGTAAAGTGTGTGAAGTTCTTTCCATGTTTCTGTGGCAGTGCTTTTCTTGGATTTCAATATCCAAGTATAGCGACATGATGCCATTTGCGCACATGTCATCTTTAATCCACTCATTGATTTCCTGAGTGTTATCTGTTTTGGGTTTGTACATCATAATACAAAATTGATCCGTTCCTTTGGTTTCATATTTAGCAGGGACCTCGGGAATTTTGATCAAAGAAGGTTTGATGAGTATTCCTTCAACAATGGGCCAAGAGCCCATGTACATGAAGTAAGCCTTAAAGGCAGAGGACCATCTGATGTAATTGTCAGATCCTTTGAGGGTAGGGAGGTTAGAGATGATTGATTTGGAAGACATTTGTATTTAAAGTTTGTTGAAAGTTTAAATTTCTGTGGGTGAGGTAAGAATCGATTTGATGTAGGTGGTTAATCCAGCGGAGATCGTGGGTATGATCTCTACGCATCATGGATTCATAGGCAATGAGTTATGATATGCCTGAATGGTGAATCAAGTGGTGATTATCCAATCCTTCATACATTTGGTCTGTCAGGGTCTACTACGTCACCCTGTCCAGAACGTACTAAAAGTTTTAGTGGTCAAAGAATTTGTCTTTCCTTATCACATAGGAGGTTTAATTCCTTGTTATTAGAACATTTCATCTAAGGAAGACATGCTTGTTTAATTCTTTCTAGACATTGGCGTTTCCGTTATCCCCGACATCATTTCAATCCTAACTATGGTCATCCTTTAGGGTTTTATCCCGGGCAGACTTTTCCATAGGTTTGATCGGAAGAGAGGTCTCTCGTGGGGGTTGTCTAGAACAGATGCATATATCGTTCCTTGAACAGATGGTTTCCAACCATATGGTAAAACACCCAATCGAACTCCATTAGCACCAACGTGCCTCAGATTGTGGAGTTACGATTTCCAGTATGATGCCCCGGAACCCGGCACAGGTGTTAAACCAATAATAGTCTGAAACTTGTCGAATAAATCTGAGTATTAAGGTTTCAACGGCATGTCAACAGTAATTGACTTTAAAGGGGACTTAGAACCACCAAGTGGAATGTCTCTACTTGCTACTTATATACAAAAGTGTCCAATTATTTTACTGACATATAGGGTGGACGGTGCACAGAGGGGCCATAAGTCCAAACATAGAGAATGCTTCTTCCTAAGCTGGCAGCTGCATATGACTGCAGGGCCTGGCCTAGGGTATAAGAAAGGGATGCCCTACATAGTATACATTGGGAAGGTATATATTAAGTAGCTGTCGGGTTGAAGGTTACAACTACCCAACGCGGTAAGACCGTTAATCACCAGTCAACAAACCAGTCAAGCTATCAGGGCCCATAACCTATAGGGACACTTAGCAGGCATTCCATGATACGCACTGGTGGCACTGGTCAGTGATAGGGTAAATGGCTACTTGCATCCTGTTAGGATGGCGCATTTAGACTTGCGTTTGAGGCAAGGCTAAGAGCAAAGTAACTAAGTACTCGAATTATCTCTAGTACTAATACACAGCAATGGTCTGTGCATATATAATTCAGCCCACAGGGCTACCTCTTATCTACTATATCAGTCAGCAATGACTGCAGACAGTAAGCAAGTTCCTAGAGGGACATATGCTATTGGACAGAATAACTTAGGAGTATATGTAGTTCTCCATATCTTTCCTATTGGTTGATAGCATGTATTCCGGTATAATGTTGGTGTTTACATCAGACACGTGAGTGACACGGTGTCGTGACTCAAACACTCTCAACAGACCTCTCAGAGGTGGAAAGGAGTAGTGCTATACCCAGAGCTCAAACCCTATTATAAGGAGTTGGTGGAGCCACTTAGTCTTTTTCTGAAAAATAGCAATAGGCCTTATACTATCTGATCCCCATTAGTCGGCCACCTTAGCATAAATTGGTATATACTGGTTCGCCTTCAGCATCAGGACCTATGCGTTCATTGCAGAATCAAAGGTAAAGTACTTAACTTCTCTTTTTACGTTGAAAATTTTATGTTATCCTGAACAAGCGCATAGTATGGATATTTTAAGCATGGACCCGAGTAAGGGTGACAAAATTGGCTAGTCGGCCAGCCACCAGTTGACACCAATTCAATGCATATATTGTCATTGTTCTTGCAGCTCCCACAAGGCTCTGATATTCTTGTTAGATCAGTACACTAATTCTTACCTACAGGATGCACCCTGTTGTACAGGATTAACTCAAAAACTCGGTTTGTCACAGATGTCACAAATTAGGAAATGTCACACTACAGGCGACTGGATCAGGCAAAAGGCCGCCGATCTGATCAACCGAGTGGCTAAATTTAGCCAACTTAGGAACTAAAGTGCACGTCTGTCTCTATTCACTTTTGTGAGCCCCCGATTCCGTATCTGCTAACAGGTTTGCCTTCCAATGGGCAAATGGCCGACTATCTGGGGTGGCCGACTAGGGGGGGTCTGATAGTAAGCCTGCCCAGTCCTGAGAAGGGCTTTATAATGCTTAAGAGCAACCTGTAATCCCATATAGG